>RJWK010029074.1:0-25460 GCA_004363435.1 Platanista minor | reverse complement strand
AGGGAGAAAAAGTAGAAAGGAAGAAAGAAAGAGAGAGAGAGAGAGAGAGAGAGAGAGAGAGAGAGGAAGGAAGGAAGGAAGAAAGGAAGGATAAAATAGAATAATGTTAGATAAAATAAAATAAGGTTATTAAATTAAAAAATTATTAAGATAGAAAAAAAAATTTTGAAAGTTAAAAAAAAAAACAGACAGATAGAACCCTAGGACAAATGGTGAAAGCAGAGCTACACAGACAAAATATCACACAGAAGAATACACATACACACTTGTAAAAAGAGGAAAAGGGGAAAAAAAAAATCTTGCTCTCAAAGTCCACCTCCTCAACTTGGGATGATTCACCGTCTATTCAAGTATTCCACAGATGCAGGGTACATCAAGTTGATTGTGGTTATTTAATCCGTTGCTCCTGAGGCTGCTGGGAGAGAATTCCCTTTCTCTTTTCTGTTCCCACAGCTCCCGGGGCTCAGCTTTGGATCTGGCCCCGCCTCTGCGTGTAGGTCGCCAGAGGGCGTCTGTTCTTCGCTCAGACAGGACGGGGTTAAAGGAGCCGCTGACTCGGTGGCTCTGGCTCACTCAGGCCGGGGGGAAAGGGAGGGGCACGGAGTGCGGGGCGAGCCTGCGGTGGCAGAGGCCGGCGAGACGTTGCACCAGCCTGCGGCGCACTGTGCGTTCTCCTGGGGAAGCCGTCCCTGGATCATGGGACCCTGGCGTTGGCGGGCTGCACAGGCTCCGGGAGGGGAGGTGTGGAGAGTGACCTGTGCTCGCACACAGGCTTCCTGGTGGCGGCAGCAGCAGCCCTAGTGCCTCAGGCCCGTCTCTGGGGTCCGCGCTGGTAGCCGCGGCTCACGCCCGTCTCTGTAGCTCCTTTAAGCAGCGCTCTTAATCCCCTCTCCTCGCGCACCAGGAAACAAAGAGGAAAGAAAAAGTCTCTTGCCTCCTTGGCAGGACCAGACTTTTTCCCGGACTCCCTGCCAGCTAACCGTGGTGCACTAACCCCGTGCAGGCTGTGTTCACGCCGCCAACTCCAGTGCTCTCCCTGTGCTCCGACCGAAATGCGAGCCTCAGCTCCCAGCCGCGCCTGCCCCGGCGTGGGGAGCAGACAAGCCTCTCGGGCTGGTGAGTGCCAGTCGGCGCCGATCCTCCTTGCGGAAATCTCTCCGCTTTGCCCTCCGCGCCCCTGTGGCTGTGCTCTCCTCCGCGACTCCGAAGCTTCCCCCCTCTGCCACCCGCAGTCTCCCCCCGCGAAGGGGCTTCTCAGTGTGTGGAAACCTTTCCTGCTACACAGCTCCCTCCCACTGGTGCCAGTCCCGTCCCTATCCCTCTGTCTCTGTTTTTTCTTTTTTCGTTTGCCCTACCCAGGTACGTGGGGAATTTCTTGCCTTTTGGCAGGTCTTAGGTCTTCTGCCAGCATTCAGTAGGTTTTCTGCAGGAGTTGTTCCACGTGTAGATGTATTTCTGGTGTATCTGTGGGGAGGAAGGTAATCTCCGCGTCTTACTCTTCCGCCATCTTGTCTCTAAATTGGTAGACTTTTTTCAAGAAGGTAGTTTTTAATGACATCCATTTCCATTTGGTTGCATTTTCATCTTCTTCAGTCATTTTCTATATTGAAAGTGACTATAAAGATTAATTTTTATTCAAACTTCTTATATTTTATGTAAACAATATAAATTTAGATGAGGAATCCATTTATTCTTAAAGTTATTAATACATTTATTGGGGAAAAGGTACAATTTTCCTGAATGTTCAAACAGAAAATTCAAAAGAGATGGGAATAATAATAATAATTGAAGGGTCAGTTCATTAAGAGGATATTACAATTGTAAATGTATGGGCATCCTAACATTGGAGGACCTAAATATTTAAAGCAAATAGTAAAATAAATGAAGGGAGATATAGACAACAATACAATAGTGGTAAAGGACTTCAGTACCCTGCTTTCAACCATGGATAGATTATCCAGACAGAAAATTAACAAACAGTAGACCCAAATAACAACATAGACTGATGAATCTAATAGACATACTCAGAACATTCCATCCAACAGCACTGGATTTCTGTGAATGCCCTCCAAGTCCATCCATGTTGCTGCAAATGGCAAAATGTCATTCTTTTTCATGGATGAGTAGAATTTCATTGTGTGTGTATGTATATGTATGTATGCATATATATATATATATATATATATATAAATATGTCTCACACTTTCTTTATCCATTTATCTGTTGATGGATACTTAGGTTGCTTCCATATTGTGACTATTGTAAGTAATGCTGGTACGAACATTGGGGTGCTTGTATCTTTTCAAATCAGTGTTTTCATTTTTGGGGGGATAGATACCCAGGAGTGGAATTGCTGGGTTTTATGATAGTTCTATTTTTAGATTTTTGAGGAACCTCCATACTGTTTTCCATAGTACCTGCTCCCATTTACATTCCCAGCATCAGTGTCGGAATATTCCCCTTTCTCCACATCCTTGCCAACATTTGTTATTTGTGTTCATTTTTTTTTGCGATGCGCGGGCCTCTCACTGCTGTGGCCTCTCCCATTGCGGAGCACAGGCTCCGGATGTGCGGGCTCAGCAGCCATGGCTCACGGGCCCAGCTGCTCTGCAGCATGTGGGATCTTCCCAGACCGGGGCACGAACCCATGTTCCCTGCATCAGCAGTCGGACTCTCAACCACTGCGCCACCAGGGAAGCCCTATTTGTGTTCTTTTTGATGATAGCCATTCTGACAGATGTGAAGTGATATATCATTATGATTTTAATTTCTATTTCTCTGATGATTAATGATGTTGAGCATCTCTTCATGTGCCTATTGGCAATTTGTCTTCTTTGAAAAAATGTCTGTTCAGATCTTTGGCCCATTTTTTAATCAGGTTGGTTTTGTTGTTGTTGTTGTTGTTTTGATGTTGAGTTGTTTGAGCTATTTCTATATTTTCAATATTAACCTCTTAGCAGTCATATCATTTGCAAGTATTTTCTCTCATTCATTATGTTTTCTTTTGGTTTTGTTGATGGTTTCCTTTGCTGTGCAAAAACTTTTAAGTTTAATTAGGTCTCATTTGTTTATTTTTGTTTTGTTTCCTTTGCTTTAGGAGACATATCCCCAAACAATATTGCTACGATTTATGTCAAAGAGTGTTTCACATATGTTTCCTCAGGAGTTTTGTGGGTTTTGGTCTTACATTTAGGTCTTTATTACATTTTGAGTTTATTTTTGTATATAGTATTAGAAAATGTTCTAGTTATATTCTTTTATATGTAGCTGTCCAATTTTCCTAGCACCATTTATTGAAGAGACTGTCCTTTCTCCATTCTTGCCTCCTTTGTCATAGATTAAATGACTGTACGTGCATGGGTTTATTTCTGGGCTCTCTATTCTGTTCCACTGATCTGTGTGTCTGTTTTTGTTCCAGTCCTATACTGTTTTGATTACTGTAGCTTTGCAGTATAATCTGAAGTCAGGGAGAATGATCCCTCCTGCTCTGTTCTTTTTCAAAATTGTTTTGGCTATCAAGGCTCTATTGTGTTTCCATAGGAAATTTAAAATTATTCTAGTTCTGTGGAAAATGTCCTTGTTATTTTGGTAGGGTTTACATTGAATCTGTAGATTGCCTCTGGTAGTATCGTCATTTTAACAATATTAATTCTTCCAATCCAAGAACATGGTGTATCTTTCCACCTGTTTGTAACATCTTAAATTTCTTTCATCAGTGCACTTATAGTTTTTTGAGTACACATCTTTTACCTCCATAGGTAGGTTTATCCCTAGGTATTTTATTATTTTTTGATATGATTGTAAATGGGATTGTTTCCTTAGTTTTTCTTTCTGGTAGTTCATTGTGAATGTATAGAAATGCAACATATTTCTCTGTATTAATTTTGTATCCTGCAACCTTACCTAATTCATTGATGAGTGCTAATAGTTTTTTGGTGGCGCCTTTAGGATTTTCTGTGTATGGTATCATGTCATCTACAGTTTAACTTCTTCCTTTCCAAGTTGGATTCTTTTTGTTTCTTTTTCTTGTTTAATTGCTGTGCATAGGACTTCTATCCCATAATACTATGTTGAATAAAAGTGGCAAGAGTGGGCATTCTGGTCTTGTTCCTTATCTTAGAGGAAATGCTTTCAGCTTTTCACTGTTTCACCATACTTATGATGTTAGCTGTGGGCTTGTCATATATGGCCTTATTAATGTTGAGGTATGTTTCCTCTATGTTAACTTCCTGGAGGGTTTTTAATCATAAATAAGTGTTAAATTTTGTCAAAATCTTTTTCTGCATCTATTGAGGTGATCATATGGTTCTTATTCAATATGTTAATATGGCATATCACATTGATTGATTTGCAGACATTGAAAAATTCTTGCATCTCTGGGATAAATCCCACTTGATCATGATGTATGTTTCTTTTAATGTGTTGTTGGAGTTGGTTTGCTAATATTTTGTTGAGGATTCTTGCATCTATGTTCATCAGTTTTATTGGCCTGTAATTTTCTTTTTTGTGGAATCTTTGTCTGGTTTTTGTATCAGGGTGATGCTGGCCCCAAAGAATATGTTTGGAAGCATTCCTTCCTCTGCAATTGTCTGGAGTAGTTTGAGAAAAATAGGTATTAATTCTTCTCTAAATTTTTGGTAGAATTCACCTGTGAATCCATCTGGTCATGGACTTTTGTTTGTTGGGAGTTTTTAAATTAATGATTCAATTTCATTACTGGGAACTGGTCTGTTCATAATGATGTCACTGTAGTAATTTTAGCTGGTATAATAGGCACGTAGTCAGGATTTTGATAAGAGCTGAAGATCCAAAATTGAATGTGACCTTGATCTGAGGGAGACACAGGAAACAGAGAACACCCAAATAGAAAATAGTAATAGCAGATTATGAGGGAAATAAAGTGAGGTGATAGCTAGTAACCAGGGAAGCAATCTTCATTAATCAATTAAGGTTGTTAGGAACATTTTTAGCTGAAATTTTGAAGAAAAAACAACCTAACTATACAAAGGACCAGAGAAAGATTATTCTAAAAAGAGAGAACAATAATCGTACAATCCTAGGGGTAGAAAAAAGGATTGGTATATCCAAAGATTTACTAAGTGGTTAAGAATGTTTGGGGTATGATAAATGTTATGGACTAAATTTGTCCCTCCCAAATTTAGATGTTTGGAATTCTAATCACCTGTGTGATTCTGTTAGGATGTGAGGCTTTTGAGAAGTACAGTAATTAGGTCATGAGGGTGGAGCCCTCATGAATGAGATTAGTACGCCCAGGAAGAGACAGAAGAGAGGTTCCTTCCTCTCTGCTCTTTCTGCCATGTGAGGACATGATGAGAAGATGACACAATGAGATGATCATCTGCAAAAGAAGAAGCAGGTTCTCACCAGAGCTCAGTTATGTGGGAACTCTGATCTTGGAATTCCTAACGTCTGGAACAATGAAGATTAATTTCTGTTGTTTAAGCTACTCAGTCTAGAGTAATTTGTTACTGTCTGAGACAGTAAGAAAGAAAGGGATTGTATGAAGTGTGGTTGGAAAGAAGTAGAGAGGAAAATATCAAACCTGGATCTATGTCATCATAAAGGAGTTGGCTTTTTTTCCCTATCAGCAACAGAAAGACAATCAAGGAAACAAAGCAGTGTGTGGGGAGTGAAGAGTTAAGATCCTGTGTGCTTTTTTCAAAAAATCATTCTGTCTACTGTGAAAGTAAATCACTGAGGGAGGAGTTGAAATGTAAGGGAGCAGAGAGGCAGATTTGGATGTATTGTCATATTTTAGAGGAGTGATAGGGTGGCTTTGACTAGTGTTAACAGCAGAGAAAGAGAAAAATGGAAATTTGGGGACATGAATAGTGATGGAAAGAGAGGAATATAGATTAATCTCAGCTTTGGGGCAGGAGTTTCACAGGCACACTGTGGTGCCATTTATTGAGATGAAAAACTATTCAGTGAATTTTGTTTCAATCTCAGACATACTAAGGTTGAGACTTCTGTTAGATATCCAGGAATTTCAAGTAGGAGATTGGATATATAGCTAAAGTATTATATTTGCAATTATCTTTTTTCAGTTGATCTTAGATGAATATCAGATAAATGAGTTGAAGTACAGTGAAAAGATTCCATTAAACTTAGAGCTATCTGGGTTCATATTATGGTCTTTCCTCTTTCTTATCTATGTGCCTAGAGTGAGTGATAATAATCTCTCTGAGATTCAGTTTTCTCATCTATGCAATGGTGGTAATAATAATACCTGCTTGATATGCATAATGTGAAAATTAAGTAAAATTACTCATACGAAGTAGTTCCAACACTGAAGGTTATAAGATTAAAAAATTTTGGAGTCTGAATAAATATGCATTGTCCTCATCTAGTTTTCCCATTTTTGAATAAAGAAGGAGACATAGGAAGATATCCTATTTCCACTTCTCTATTCTATAATATTTGCAGAGGTGTCTCAGTGTATAGTTACAACTGTTTTTTAATTCACCTTGAATGATACACTTTGGCCAATGTTACCAGTTTTAAAAAGTGAGTAATTCTGGTAATTCAAGCAAAACTTGTTCTTAAGCCATCAACTTACATATGTGACACCATTTCTTTTGGTATTAGTGAAAAATCTTGCAAAGTATTGTCTCTTTCTGTGAAAGCACTTCATGTTCTTTTCCTATTTTTAAACATAAGGAACCTAAGAATCAATAACTTGTTCACAAGTCCTAGAGCCAGGTAAAAATCTCACCCACAAATCTGAATTATAATACTGACTTACAGATTTAGGCATTTATAAATACCTTTTAACCTATTCCCGTTCTGCATGGATATAAATATATTATGTACCCTAGGAGGCAGAATTTTCATGGTTGTTTGCTGTAGTGCTTTTGTAAAAAAGAACAGGATATATTTTCACTGTCACAGAAAATCAGTTTTGTAGTTCTCTTGATCCTTGATGATTTTGCTTCTTTTTTCTTTTTTTTTTCAAGGTACTACTGGAAAAAAACCAAAAGCTTAAAGACAAAAGAAAAATAATGAATGGATATTTTCTTCTCTCTTCTGAATCAGAGAGATTTGCTGTCCTTGTAAAAACACTAGAGCCTCTTTGATTTTGACTGATTTTGTAATTGACAATTTCAGCTTAGTAGTCCATGAGACCTCATGCAGTTTTGTCTAGAAAGCAGAAGACATTTTCTATTATATAAAAGTAATGTCTTTGAAGGGATGCCAGAACTTCACTTATCAGTGGTATTTTCAGTAAGTAAGACCACCTCTCTGTGATCCGAGGGATTTTAAGTTTATTTGGATTAAATCATGCCACAGGCTAGAATTCTCTAAGGTTTATTAAAGATGCATTATTAAAGATGAATAATACTTTTCCATAACATCGGACAGCATATCTTCTATAAAATAGTATTAGACTTTCTGCTAAGTACGGGACATTTCTGGTCACCCATATTTGAAAACAAACTTCAAGGAGACTATTCATTTTCTTTGTATAAAACAATCTTTCAGGACTGTATATTGAAATCATTCTTCAGAAGACAAAATATTACTTGCATTAGGTATTCCTTTCCCTTTCTCAGAAGTCCAAGGGGTTAAGTAGAAGTTTGTACAAGCAGTCATGCACCTTTCTCCAGAAAATGAGAGGGAACAACTTTTAGTATTTTGGTATTACTTAAAATTAAATGTTTTGGTCCTATAATTAAGATTGGGTATGTTAATTACTTTCCCCTCACTACTATCCCTTCTGAACTCCTGAGTTTCTTAGTAATCTGTGAAGATCCTGAAACATTTTTGCATTTTCAGAACTAAAGTTCTGAGTGATTTGGGAATTAATACCCTTTAACCTGTCATGAGGCAGTCATCTGTCCAGTAGCATCTCTTGTGACTTTTCTCCATTTTCATAAAGAGGAAGGATGAGAAAATCTCCAGATTCGCCTGAGGATGGACTCAAGGCAATGATCAGTCATGATCAAACTTACTGTCCTACCTACCTAGGTATATAAAACCTTTTTGTGCACCTCATTGTCTATTCAAAGAAAGAGAAGAGTGAAAGATAGTCTTTCAGACAATTTGGAGCATTTGAAATGCCAAGTCATTGCCTTTTGACATCCTAAAATGCCTCACAAAATTATAAAGTTTTATGAATAATGCTGTATGCAGTTGGTTGGAATGAGAGGTAGGTTATTCATTTACCTTGATATAACTCAGATGTATCCCATGGGCATGATTATATAGATACACTTATTTGAGTTTTTCTCGATTAGCCGTTGTCTGCATCAGGTGTAATTCTACCTCAGCCCATACTGTGTGCAACTGCCTGTGCTCATCTTCTAACTCCCCTTTATTTCTGCCCAGTGTCGCTTTAATGGCTTCATTTAACTTGCTTATCTGCACCCTGCTTTGCCTTTTGGCTCACTGACTGTTTTCTTCTTCTTGCCTTAGAAAACTGGCTTAATGACTAGTATTTTAGCCTCATTTAGCCTTAAGATTCTCTTGCAAATATCCCTTGGATATCCCATATAAATGATTGAATTTCTGAGCACTGACTTCCTTCACTTCTCTTTTCTTAGTCCTCCCCATTGCTATGACAATGGAAGGTGAAGAGTTTAGGCATTTTCTTTGTGTTAGAAGAAATGACCTTAATTTTGCCATAGATCTACAAGTGTTTTCATTAATAGTGGCTGCTGAATGATCTAGAAAATGATGGTAAACCGTGTGTGTGTGTGTGTGTGTGTGTGCGTGTGTGTGTGTGTTTGTGTGTAGTTTTTATAGCTATCTCATCATCTGTATAGAGAGATTCGTTAAATATCTAAGTAAACATCATTTTTATAAAATGAAGTATGGGAGTGTTAAAATCAAACGAACAAAATAGAACTATATATTCACGACTTGGAATCTCTCCTACACAATTCCTTGAAGAAATGCTTAATTGCTAATTGTTTCTGCTTTCTCCGCCAAAAAGACTAATATTTGGATTTAAAATGAAAAGGAAAACGTTTTTCCTTTCAAAAGTGGAAAGTGGAATTTCTTTAGGAAGTAACTATAGAGCATCCTAGAGGGAGAGTGAATCAGATTAAAACAATCACTGTAGGAATTTCCTTGTTAGAGAATATCCAGCCTGGCCTTGAGGGAAAATGTATCTCTCTCTTGCTGCTTTCTTTCTTGGCTTTTTGACTATGTCAATTTCCACCTTAGTAAAACTATTACCCATTCCAGGAACGTGCCTCTCATAGGTGCGGCCAATCTACTGCAGTTGATCTTCCTGGTTCAGTTATATTCCATTTGGGTTCTTCCTCTGCTTCTGTAACAATCTCTGAAACAGAATATATATATTTATGCCCAGGTTCAAAGTGGTCTTCATTGGGGGCAATTTTAATCTTTCCTCTGTGTCTGCTCTCTGGCCTTTGCAGGACATAGTCATTGCCTGATTTTATTTTGGATCAAAGCCCTATCTCTGGCATTTTTGGCTCTACTCTTAAATTTAGATTTCCATCCCTGCAATGCCTCTCAAATCAATTTTGAAATTCAAGATGGGTAGAGATCATGAAATTTTTAGTTCTCAAGCCTTGTGCTCAGTTTAATTATTTCCTAGGAATCTGATTAGTTTATAAATGGAATTGTAAAGTTGTTGGTGGTTATTTCTGAAGAAATGTGAAGAACAAGAAATGTAACTGGTTAGACTGTCACATCAAAGATCCCCAATGAACTAAGCCTCCTTATATCTACACCCTTGTATGGTCCTCTGCCACACTGACTTTCTAGAAGCTTGATAAGTGATAGTGAATTCGGGCTAGTATTTGGTAAATGCTAATGATATCATGGAAGATATGAGGCATTAATTGATATTTCATCCATTGGGGGAAGTTTTGCACAGCATAACACACTCCCATCAGGACTACCTGTCATTTAAAGTAGAAATTCTCAAGTATAGGCTGAGGGGAAGGAGGGCAACCTCAATCCCAGGGAGGCAGATACCCCAGGTGGGGAATTACTTCACTTAACCTGTATTGGTTGAATAGACTATGATTAACATTTAGGGAGTAAATATTTTATTTTTTATGGACTTTCCCTGGCAAGGCAAGGTGGGTGAGAATTAAAAATGATTCTCTCTAGTTTGATAGCATGTTAGTTACTGTAATGCTAGCAACTGTGACAGACAAACTCCATTGGGTATAATGTCTCAAAAAAAAAACTCATTCAAAGTCCACAATGGGTGTTCCTTATGACAGGTGTTTTTCCCCCAAGTGATTGTCCAGGAGCCCAGTCTCTTTTATCTTGTGCTTCTACCATGACCTTGTGGATCATTGTATTCCTTTGCATTAATCCAGGAAAAGAAAAAAACAAAAGGAAAAGCACAGAAAATTTTACATGGGGCGGTATTTTTATGGAGAAGACCTGGGAGTAATGCTCATGATTCCTAGTCACATTCTATTGGCTAGAGCACGAGCTCCTACCCCCCAATCCCCAAGGGCAGAAAAAGGCTGGGAAACAATGACTAGCAGTTTGCCCAGGAAAATGATGAAATAGGGTTGGTGAGCTGCTATACCAGTGGCTGACATAGCATCAACATTGTGCCTCAACATCCAATGAAGGGAGGTGTTAAGTGAGGAAAAGTAAATTAGGACTAAATAGATATCGTTCTCCAAATTTATTGCACAGAATGTCCAGATTTTCAAAAATTATGTATTTCAGTTTATATTCAAATATATCTTGCTGTTCTTGCTTACCACCAACTTTATCTTTGAAATTTTGCTGGTTCCCTAATCCATCAAGACTCTCAGCTCTCAACTTGGTAACTCTGGCTATCACACAACCTGGGAACATATTTAATATATAATAATGGCAGTTAGTTAGAGGGGTGACAAATGATGCTGAATAGTAGAGGAGAATGGAGAGAAGATAGTGTAAATTCCAGAGAAAAAAGGTTTTTTTTGCTAGTCTCTTTAAAGTAATTGGTTCTTGATGTGGGACAAGAAGGAATCAACCCTAAAGATATTTGACACTTTTCTTTGAAGGCTTTCCCTAAATAACCATTTCCTTTGTGCCAAATCTTATTCTCTACCTTTTTGCATTAGTTCTAGTCCTAGAATTTTTTTTTTAATTGACCATGCACGATTCAGCCTTTATGAAATTACGTTGGAAATCTTTTAGCTTGGGTTGGGAAATGCAGAAAGTACTGGTTGACTGAGCAAAACTTTTTTATGGTTTATTCATGACAGTAAACTGAGTCAGTAAGGGCATCCCAAACAAGCTGTGGCATGGGGAGAGAATGAGGCAGAAACAACATTCATATGCAGCACACTTCAAATTGCAACTTTGAAATCACCTGTGCTCTCTCCTAGAGCAGTGGGTTTTTCTCCATAGAAAGTTCTCATCTACTGCAGAGGGAAGATTGGATTATACAAGGGTAAACAAACATTGCAGATTGTAGATATTCTGATTCTCAGTGAAATCAAATTTCAGACCTCAGCATTATGGACTCTTAACTAGAGAAGACTGGGAACTGGGGAATTTCATAAAAAAGAAGCATATGAATATCTCCCAAGCTTCATGCTCTGTGTTATATTTTCTGCATTAAAAACGTAGGATTTTTATAATTGTGCATAATTTAAATGGAAGACTACTTTTGACACAAAAGTTCTAGGAAAGTTTTTTGAAATTGATGCATTAGAGAAAATTGTGTATAAAGTCGTTATAAATATCAGACCCCTAAGGTGCTTTAAGTTATCCTATTACTTTCTTTTATTGATGGAGAATGAAAGACCTACATATGTTGAATGACTTTTGCCCAAGTTTACAAATGGAGTCACATATATTGAGTTTTGACATGTCTCCTTTCTCTCATTACAATGTTCTTTAATATTAAATAAATATATAGAAGCAGAAAATTATTTTAAAACCAATGTTAATTTTTGCAACCTGAAACAAGTGACATTTCTTTCAATAGTCACAAAAATATATTAACAGAAAAGAGGTAGGGTTTAGCTTTATTTCTGCTAATCAAATGAGAAAAAGAAAGCAATATGTTGAAATGACTGAATATTGAGCTAGAATTGTTCATCGTAGTTTTGCACAGAAACTTATGAAATAGAGCTTAATGAACTGGGAGAGTTAACTAAAAATTATCTGGGTGAAAAAAAAATAGCATTAGTACGTCAGTTATAAAAAAAAAAGATAAAGCCAAAACAAAACAAAAAAGACAATGGAGAATGTCACCATCTCATTATTCATGGGAATATGCTATGACATTACAAACATGAGGATATGGAAAGATGAACAACATCTTCTGAACACCTAGAAGCATTTTTCTCCTGTGAATGTATAATGGCATGCATATGTGAGAAAAAAATTCTTGGGATTTTGGCAGTATTCTTACAGTAATTAGCTGCAGTGGGAATGTTTGTGGGTACATATTTACATGAACTAAAATGAGAATAAGACAAATTAGGTGAATGGCTATTATTTCCAAATTAGGGGAAAATAAAATAGGATGATGGAAAGAGGGATAAACTTTCAGATTTGTACACTCATAAGTCTTGGAAGGTGATACATTGACTAAAATAACCAATTGTATAAGGTAAACTATTTGCTGTTCATCAGGATATTATTATAGAATATTAATCATATAGAAGAAAAATATACAAAGTTTACTTCTTACAGTGTGAGCTTTATTTCCATAGAAGAGTGAGAAAGAATATATAAGGCATAAAATGATTACCATTATAATGTACCTATTAAACCGATATTAGTGTGTTGGGCTGCTTTGCTTTTTCTTTCCAATTAACATCAAACTTGGGTGTCGAGATATAGATAGTTCAATGAGAATAAAATTCCATATCTTCAAGTTCTATAAAACTCATATATAAAATTAACCTGAGAACGGGCCATACGTGTGCTCTCAAAAATGTTGTTTCACTTTACAGTAGAAAGGCCTAGCTTGTTCCCATTCTGTATCTAACTATGGTGCATTATGGGAATGTAAAATCTATGTGGGCATCAAACAGGTAGACAAATCAATATATCAGTTTTAGGTACCCTCTTTTAATAAATACTTCTTTGTTTCATACATATATATTTTAACAGTAAAGAGCTACATTAGAAAATGTGTTTAAAACTATATGAGGAAGACTCATCATTGTACAGGAAGATGCGTGGAGAACTCCGACTTATGAGCATGTTTGTTTTTTGCATTGTCTGATTTTCAAGCTAGTGCCGCTATAATAGATTTCAATAATCTTACCCAACTGAGAGGAAAAGAGAAATACCATCTCAGACAAGCTGAGGTCAACATTTTGGTGGCCTATACGGGGATCCAGAAAAGACTTCCAATTACTCTAAGACTGGTGAGCAGACAGCTGTATTGCTCACAGGGTCTTGGTGCTCTGGCCGTCTGTCAGACCTGAGCCTCTGAGGTGGGAGAGCCGAGTTCAGGATATTGGTCCACCAGAGACCTCCTGGCTCCACATAATATCAAAGAGCGAAAGATCTCCCAGAGATCTCAATCTCAATACTAAGACGCAGCTCCACTCAACGACGAGCAAGCTACAGTGCTGGACACCCTATGTCAAACAACTAGCAAGACAGGAACACAACCCCACCCATTAGCAGAGAGCCTGCCTAAAATCATAATAAGTTCACAGACACCCCAAAACAAACCACCGGACGTGGTCCTACACACCAGAAAGACAAGATTCATGCTCATCCACCAGAACACAGGAACCAGTCCCCTCCACCAGGAAACCTACACAACCCACAGAACCAACCTCACTCACTGGGGCCAGACACCAAAAACAATGGGAACTACGAACCTGCAGCCTGCAAAAAGAAGACACCAAACACAGTAAGTAAAGCAAAATGAGAAGACAAAGAAACACACAGCAGATGAGGAAGTAAGGTAAAAACGCACCAGACCAAACAAATGAGAGGAAATAGGCAGTCTACCTGAAAAAGAAATCAGAGTAATGATAGTAAAGATGATCCAAAATATTGGAAATAGACTGGAGAAAATACAAGAAACGTTTAACAAGGAACTAGAAGAACTAAGGAGCAAAGAAACAATGATGAACAACACAATAAATGAAATTTAAAATTCTCTAGAAGGAATCAATAGCAGAATAACTGAGGCAGAAGAACGGATAAGTGACCTGGAAGATAAAATAGTGGAAATAACTACCAGAGAGCAGAATAAAGAAAAAAGAATGAAAAGAATTGAAGACAGTCTCAGAGACCTCTGGGACAACATTAAATGCACGAACATTCGAATTATAGGGGTCCCAGAAGAAGAAGAGAAAAAGAAAGGGACTGAGAAAATATTTGAAGAGATTATAGTTGAAAACTTCCCTAATATGGGAATGGAAATAGTCGATCAACTCCAGGAAGCACAGAGAGTCCCATACAGGAAAAATCCAAGGAGAAACACACCAAGACACATATTAATCAAACTATCGAAATAAAATACAAAGAAAAAAATATTAAAAGCACCAAGGTAAAAACAACAAATAACATACAAGGGAATCCCCATAAGGTTAACAGCTGATCTTTCAGCTGAAACTTTGCAAGCCAGAAGGGAGTGGCAGGACATATTTAAAGAGATGAAAGGGAACAAGCTACAACCAAGATTACTCTACCCAGCAAGGATCTCATTCAAATTTGACAGAGAAATTAAAACCTCTACAGACAAGCAAAAGCTAAGAGAATTCAGCACCACCAAACCAGCTTTACAACAATGCTAAAGGAACTTCTCTAGGCAGGAAACATGAGAGGAGGAAAAGACCTACAAGAACAAACACAAAACAATTAAGAAAATGGTAATAGGAACATACATATCAATAACTACCTTAAATGTAAATGAATTAAATGTTCCAACCAAAGACATAGACTGGCTGAATGGATACCAAAACAAAACCCATATATATCCTGTCTACAAGAGACCCACTTCAGACCTAGGGACACATACAGACTGGAAGAGAGGGGATGGAAAAAGATACTCCATGCAAATTGAAATCAAAAGAAAGCTAGAGGGCTTCCCTGGTGGCGCAGTGGTTGAGAGTCTGCCTGCCGATGCAGGGGACACGGGTTCGTGCCCCGGTCTGGGAAGATGCCACATGCCGCAGGGCGGCTGGGCCTGTGAGCTGTGGCCGCTGGGCCTGCACGTCTGGAGCCTGTGCTCTGCAGTGGGAGGAGCCGCAACGGTGAGAGGCACGCGTACTGCAAAAAAGAAAAGCTAGAGTAGCAGTTCTCATATGAAACAAAATAGACTTTAATTACAACAAACAAAGAAGGGCACTACACAATGATCAAGGGATCAATCCATGAACAAGATATAACAACTGTGAGTCTTTATGCACCCAACATAGGAGCACCTCAATACATAAGGCAACAGCTAACAGCCATAAAAGGGGAAATCGACAGTAACACAATAATAGTATGGGACTTTAATACCCCAATTTCACCAATGCACAGTAAGGGACAAAATGGTCCCTTATTGCCACAAAAATATTTTCAAATTCATGGCAATTGCATACTGAAAATGTTAACTGTAACAACCCGGAGTTATATGACACTGCCTTTAGCAAAATCAACATTATGTTATGATTATTTCTTTATCTGAGTAAACATTAGGCTTGTTTGTGCTGTTATGAATTCTCCTGTGTTTTTGTTTATTTGTATTTTTTTTAATATTATGCTACTTATTCCTTTCCTGTGTCCCTCACTGATTCCACAAGTCATATATTCTCCCCTTAGGTGCTGTATATTACACTGAATTTCAAGTGAGTCATTACATCTTGGCAAGTTATGTGTCTTTGCTCTGCCTGCTTCTACATCCAAAATGAAAATAAATAAGGAAACACAAGCTTTAAATGACACATTAAACAAGATGGACTTAATTGATATATATAGGACATTCCATCCAAAAACAAGAGAATACTCTTCTCAGGTACTCATGGAACATTCTCCAGGATAGATCATATCTTGGGTCACAAATCAAGCCTTGGTAAATTTAAGAAAAGTGAAATTGTATCAAGTATCTTTTATGACCACAACACTATGCGATTAGATATAAATTAAAGGAAAAAATCTGTAAAAATACAAACACATGGAGGCTAAACAATACACTACTAAATAACCAAGAGATCAGTGAAGAAATCAAAGAGGAAATAAAAAAATACCTAGAAACAAAGGGCAATGAAAACCCGGTTACCCAAAATCTATGGGATGCAGCAAAAGCAGTTCTAAGAGGGAAGGTTATAGCAATACAATCCTACCTTAAGAAACAGGAAAGATCTCGAATAAACAACCAAACCTTACACCTAAAGCAATTAGAGAAAGAAGAACAAAAAACCCCCAAAGTTAGCAGAAGGAAAGAAATTGTAATGATCAGATCAGAAATAGGGCTTCCCTGGTGGCGCAGTGGTTGAGAGTCTGCCTGCCGATGCAGGGGAGATGCGTTCGTGCCCCAGTCCAGGAAGATCCCACATGCCGTGGTGCATCTGGGCCTGTGAGCCATGGCCACTGAGCCTGTGCATCCAGAGCCTGTGCTCCGCAACGGGAGAGGCCACAAGAGTGAGAGGCCCGCATACCAAAAAAACAAACAAAAAAAACAGATCAGAAATAAATGGAAAAGAAATGAAGGAAACAGTAGCAAAGGTCAATAAAAGTATAAGCTGGTCCTTTGAGAAGATAAACAAAATTGATAAACCATTAGCCAGACTCATCAAGAAAAAAAGGGAGAAGACTCAAATCAATAGAATGCGAAATGAAAAAGGAGAAGTAACAACTGACACTGCAGAAATACAAAGGATTGTGAGACATTACTACAAGCAACTATATGCTAATAAAATGGACAACCTGGAAAAAGTGGACAATTTCTTAGAAAAGCACAACCTTCCGAGACTGAGCCAGGAAGAAATAGAGAATATAAACAGACCAATCACAAGCACTGAAATTGAGACTGTGATTAAAAATCTTGCAACAAACAACAGCCCAGGACCAGATGGCTTCACAGTTGAATTCTATCAAACATTTAGAGAAGAGCTAATACCTATCCTACTTGAAACTCTTCCAAAAAACTGCAGAGGGAGGAAAACTCACAAACTCATTCTACAAGGCCACCAATATCCTGGTACCAAAACCAGACAAAGATATAACACAAAAAGAAAATTACAGGCCAATATCACTGCTGAACACAGACGCAAAATCCTCAACAAAATACTAGCAAACCGAATTCAACAACACATTAAAATGATCATAGACCATGATCAAGTGGGATTTATCCCAGGGATGCAACGATTCTTCAATATACACAAATCAATCAATGTGATATACCATATTAACAAATTGAAGAATAAAAACCATATGATCATCTCATTAGATGCAGAAAAAGCTGTTTACAACCCTCAGAATGGGAGAAAATATTTGCTAATGAAGCAACTGATAAAGGATTAATCTCGAAAACTTACAAGCAGCTCATGCAGCTCAATATTAAAAAAGCAAACAACCCAATCTGAAAATGGGCAGAAGACCTAAATAGACATTTCTCCAAAGAAGTTATACAGATTGCCAACAAACACATTAAAGAATGCTCAACAGCATTAATCATTAGAGAAATTCAAATAAAACTACAATGAGATATCATCTCACACTGGTTAGAATGGCCATCATCAAAAAATCTAGAAACAATAAATGCTGGAGAGGGTGTGGAGAAAAGAGAACCCTGTTGCACTGTTGGTGGGAATGTGAATTGATACAGCCACTATGGAGAGCAGTATGGAAGTTCCTAAACATTTGAGCTCTACTACAAATAGAACTACCATATGACCCAGCAATCCCACTACTGGGCATATACCCTGAGAAAACCATAATTCAAAAAGAGTCATGTACCAAAATGTTCATTGCAGCTCTATTTAAAATAGCAGGACATGGAAGCAACCTAAGTGTCCATCAACAGATGAATGGATAAAGAAGATGTGGCACATATATACAATGGAATATTACTCAGCCAGAAAAAGAAACGAAATGGAGTTATTTGTAGTTGAGGTGGATGGATCTAGAGTCTGTGATACAGAGTGAAGTAAGTCAGAAAAAGAAAAACAAATACCATATGCTAACACATATATATGGAATCTAAAAAAAAAAAAAGGTCATGAAGAACCTAGGGGCAAGATGGGAATAAAGACACAGATCTACTAGATAATGGACTTGAGGATATGGGGAGGGGGAAAGGTAAGCTGTGACAAAGTGAGAGAGTGGCATGGACATATATACACTACGAAACGTAAAATAGATAGCTAGTGGGAAGCAGCTGCATAGTACATGGAGATCAGTTCTGTGCTTTTTGACCACCTAGAGGGGCGGGATAGGGAGGGTGGGAGGGACGGAGACACAAGAGGGAAGAGATATGAGGATATATGTATATGTATAACTGATTCACTTTGTTATAAAGCAGAAACTGACACACCATTTTAAAGCAATTATACTCCAATAAAGATGTTTAAAAAAAAAACCCCATTATATTAGATGGCAGTATAATTAATGGTATAGAATCAGCAAGTTCATGACAAAATGGTCCCTTATTGCCACAAAAATATTTTCAAATTTATGGCAATTGCATACTGAAAATCTTAACTGTAACAACCCGGAGTTATATGACACTGCCTTTAGCAAAATCAACATTATGTTATGATTATTTCTTTATCTGAGTAAACATTAGGCTTGTTTGTGCTGTTATGAATTCTCCTGTGTTTTTGTTTATTTGTTTTTTTTATATATTATGCTACTTATTCCTTTCCTGTGTCCCTCACTGATTCCACAAGTCATATATTCTCCCCTTAGGTGCTGTATATTACACTGAATTTCAAGTGAGTCATTACATCTTGGCAAGTTATGTGTCTTTGCTCTGCCAGCTTCTACCAAGAAAACTAAAATTAATGATAATTATTTGGATTTATGTGTGCTCAACTGTTAAGTATTTAGTAGTGAGACTGTGAAAATCTTTAATATAATGGATTGGTTCTATTTCTATATTATTTCTCTAATTATGGTATACATGCATGATGAGTAGAGGTATGTTTCACTATTTTCAAAGCTTTGGTGAAGACTTTAAGCAGTTTCATTAAGTCCCTATTCATAACACAAAGACCCCCCCCCACCTCAATTATCCAAGCCCCAACTTCAGAATCAAGGAATATATGTTTGTCTGGATCAATTAAAAAGGGGAGGTCGAAATGGGAACTTTGAATGGGACTAAACAACATTTTGGGGCACAGATAGGTGTCACTGCTGCATATAAAATACATTGTATAATCTTTATATGAGTGAGATATTGACTGCCATAGATGCCCGTGTATGTATGTGGTGTTCCTTTGAATGAGGACGGGATTAGCTGTAGAGACTAATTCTGCTCCCATTCAACTATTGATACTATTGTTTTGGATGAAGGCTGCTTGGTCTCTGATGCTGATGCTGGTCCCTCCAGAGTCAGCACCACAAGTCAGGGCCCTAACAATCTATCAATATTATCTGGTCTTGCTCCACTTGATAGTTTCCTCCTCTTTTCAACTGGTTAAATTTTATTTTATTATAGGTTAAAAAAAACTTAGCTTATTGTGCATTCTCATTAACTTGGGCTTTATAATTGACTTCATGTTTTGAGTTCATTTAGTTCTTAGCCTATTTGGAACTATAAATCACTTTGCTGTTCAAATAATTTAGCCCTTATAAAGTCCCTTCAAGCTTATATTTCTTCATATGAGTATGAAGAATTTACTCTGAAAAATAAAATTAAAATAGGTGTTTTTTGCCTTATTTATGTATTTATTCACTCAGTATCAATATTAACTGAGGGCTTGCCATGTTCTAAGCATTGTTTTTGGTGCTGGAGACAAATAAATTAGACAGTGGAAGCCTCTGATCTTTTAAAATGTACATTCGTGGGGTGAGAGGGAGAGCAAACAAACACCTATGCAATAAAAATATGAGAAAGTAATAACTGCAATACAGAGAAGTAGAATAGAGTATTATGGTGGCATGCTTTGATAACCAGGCATGGATATCCTCAGGAAGCAAACTGTATGCTGAAATTTGAAGGAGATTTGTATCACTCATCAACACAAGGACATTGACTATACCCTATTCTGAATAGGTGTAAAGATGTGGAAAATGAAGGATAGAAAGATGAGATGTACCCTAAAGCAGTACTTCGGCAATATTTCTCTAACTTTATTTTGTATTAATATTATTGATGGCACTTTTTTTTTTATAATCCAGAGTTGGGATTTCATTCATTGAACATAGAGTGGGCCTTAATAATACAAATTTTATCAAATCCCCAAATGGCCTTTGGACTACACTTTGAGAAACCACGTATTGAAACCACCCATTGAAACAGAATGTAAATATCATGATAAGGCCCTCTGGGAGGAGGAGGGCAGGCTTACCAAGCTGGTTCAAAAATGGCTTCAGAGAGCAGGAAAAGGGAACTTGCTTAGGATTTTTATGGTGGTTAAATAGAGGGACTGGGGTAAGGGTCTTGACTTTCTACTGGCATCAAAGGGTG
Source organism: Platanista minor (assembly GCA_004363435.1). Classification (NCBI taxonomy): domain Eukaryota; kingdom Metazoa; phylum Chordata; class Mammalia; order Artiodactyla; family Platanistidae; genus Platanista; species Platanista minor. The sequence goes on along the minus strand of RJWK010029074.1, from coordinate 4,912 downwards.
AAGTACCTGGGCTTTCTTTTTTAAATTTTATTTATTTTTTTTACTGAAGTATAGTTGATTTACAGTGTTGGGCCAATCTCTGCTGTACAGCAAACTGACTCAGTAATACACATATAGACATTCCTTTTTTTTTTTTTTTTTTACAGTAAGTCCCCTACACATGAACCTTCAAGTTGTGAACTTTCAAAGATGCTAACCTGTGTTGACATGTCCAGTCATGTAAGTTATTTCATGTGTCTGGCGTACATTGTCTACAGGTGGTTGTGCTTTTGTGTATACTTTACTATACAGTACTGTATACAGTACAGTAGTACAGTATCTTTATTTCAAGCCCAGGATGTCTGGAAGCAAGCGTAAAAGCAGAGGTGATGTAGCTGGTACTACTGTACTTTTCAAGGTAATGTACTATAAAATTAAAAATGTTTCTTATTTTTTTGTTTTTTTTAATGTATTTGTGTGAAAATTATTATAAACCTGTTACGGTACAGTACTATATAGCCAATTATTTTAGTTGGGTTATACTAGGCTAACTTTGTTGGACTTATGAATGAGCTCTTGGAATAGAGCTCAATCATATGTAGGGGACTTACTGTGTATTCTTTTCCATTATGATTTATCACAGGATATTGAATATAGTTCCCTATGCTATACAGTAGGATCCTGTTGTTTATCCATCCTACATATAATAGTTTACATCTGCTAATCCCAAACTCCCAGTCCTCCCCTCCCCCAGACACCAGTCTGTTCTCTATGTCTGTGAGTTTGTTTCTGTTTTGTAGATAGGTTCATTTGTATGACATTCCACATATAAGTTATATCATATGGTATTTGTCTTTCTCTGTCTGACTTACTTCACTTAGTATGATAACCTCTAGTTACAACCATTTTGCTGCAAATGGCATTATTTCATTCTTTTTTATGGCTGAGTAGTATTCCATCGTATATATGTATCACATCTTAATCCATTCATCTGTCCATGGACATTTAGGTTGTTTCCATGCTTTGGCTATTGTCAATAGTGCTGCTGTGAACATAGGCGTGCATGTGTCTTTCTGAATTATGGTTTTGTCTGGGTATATGCCCAGGAGTGGGACTGCTGGATCATAAGGTAATTCTATTTTTAGTTTTCTGAGGAACCTCCACACTGTTTTCCATAGTGGCTGCACCAACTTACTTTCTTAACATCATGCTTAGATGTGAGGTTGAAGGGGAAGATAGATGGGTGTGGCTTAAAAACTTAGCTGTTAAATGTCAAAAATGGAGTAAGACTCTATTGCACTTCCAAGAATGAATAATTGCAGCACTATATAATCTACCTTGAGTCTGAAATGAATTCTGTTCCAAGACTTCTTAATCCTATCCAACCAGCTTTCTTTTACTTTTGAGTTTTGTCTGATGTGGTAGATTATGTTACTGTTCAGCAAATATTCTGGCCCTCCACTGACTTACATGAGAGGAGGACACTAATCCACTGATGTTGGACTTGACCATGTGATTTTCTTTTGATAATCAATGGAATATGGGAAAAACTGACATGTATTCGTTCTGTACCTTGGCCTTAAGAAGAGGCATTGTGTATTTCCATCTGTCTCTCTGGAACCTCTGCCTGAAAAAAAAATCTTGCCTTGAGTATCCTCTACTCTAAAAGGATTACCATTTGAAGCTGGTGTGGACCCACAGTTTGGTGCCCAGCCTAGCTGGACACAGCCTTAAGCAGTCAAACTCCAGCAGACTCTTAAAACTGCAATTTGAAACAGAGCCTTTGCTAGAAACTCAAATATTTGTGAGTATAATACTTGTTGTATGCCACTGAGTTTTGAGGTAGTTTATTATGAAATATTACTGTAAAAATAGCTGGCTGATACATGTGATATATCTGTGTATAGAGATTTATATAGATATATGGAGATTTATATAATCACTACTTTTGTCCATTTCTACTTATATGGGTCTATTGCCTGCACACTGATCTTATTTTTTTCCTTTCTCTTCATACAACCACATCCTGCTTCTCATTTATGTTTATGATGTGGAACAAAGTACAGTCGGCCCTCTGCAACTGTGGCTTCCAACAGCCATGGATGGAAATTCAATCATCTGCGGTTGGTTGAATCAGCCATGTGAAACCTGAGCTGTTGAGGGCTGGCTGTACTAAATCATTTTATATAAGGGACTTGAGTTGACCTATGGGTTTTGGTACCTGCAGGGGGTCCTGGAACCAATCCTCTGCAGATACCTAGGGATGACTGTATTCTAAGATTGAAATGGATTTTAAATTCATTTTGACCAAGTATCTTATTTTTTTATGTATTTTTTAAGATGCTAGGCAAACTCTCCAAGGCCAAGCAGGCAGCTGAGCCAGGGTTGGAACTCATCAGTTTGATTATATTTATTTATTTATTTATGGCTCTGTTGGGTCTTCGTTTCTGTGCGAGGGCTTTCTCTAGTTGTGGCAAGCGGGGGCCACTCTTCATCGCGGTGAGCAGGCCTCTCACTATCACAGCCTCTCTTGTTGCAGAGCACAGGCTCTAGACGTGCAGGCTCAGTAATTGTGGCTCACGGGCCCAGTTGCTCCGCGGCATGTGGGATCTTCCCAGACCAGGGCTCGAACCCATGTCCCCTGCATTGGCAGGCCGATTCTCAAGCACTGCGCCACCAGGGAAGCCCCTGACCAAGTATCTTATTTACATATCCAGAACCTGAAGAATATATAGGCAAATAAAACGTATGTGGACTAAAACCAAACCCCTTAAGTTATGTGTCATGCTTATTCACCCTTTTCTTGTCTTTACCATTTTATTTCTGCCTACTCTTTGCCAATAATACATTTTGGAATTCCTGTGCTTTCTTGGAATGTTAACATCTGGCTTAACCACTTCCTCCCAATTCTCCTTTTCTTACAATCATCTTGTTCTTATAATAGATTTTTTCTTTTCACTCTAATGCTCAATTATTATCACTATAACCGTATAAATTATCAAGAATTTCCCAGGAAATAGGTAGAAACTAAATTTTACCTCCCTGATTTTTCATTTGAAGAAACTAACACAGCATTTATTCAATAGCAAGAGTAAACTTTGTTAAGACTCCTGGAGTTATTTGCACATAATTTGTGTTCAAGTACATCTGTTTAGTTAATGGATAAAAGGCTTAATCAGTATTTCCACCAGGTTAAACAAAGTTGTAGTTATTAAAATATTGGAAATGTCAGTAAGGCTGAAGGATATTTCATAAATTAAAAGCACAACACAGATATTACTTCTATGTGGTAGATCATTCAGGATTGAGCTCAAAAGATCAAGCTGTTTTTAATATTCAGAGATTATTACTAGGCATGATAACAAAGTCTATTTTGAAGCTGTGTATATATCATGAGAATAAGGTATAATTATGTTATAATAATGAGTAAGGTAGCTACCTTTGACCCTTCAATAAGGGAAATTATTTTTCAAGGTATTTTAAGTATAAATTTTCAAATTAATAGACTATTAAAATAGCCATGTGAAGGTTAAGTCTTATTATCAGCATTTTGTAGAAAAGCATTTTATAGTAAAGTCAGATTAGACAAGGTTATATATATATATATATTTAATAGATCTTTATTGGAGTATAATTGCTTCACAATACTGTATTAGTTTCTGTTGTACACCAGAGTGAATCAGCCATATGCATACGTCCCCATATCCCCTCCCTCTTGAGCCTCCCTCCCATCCTCCCTATCCCACCCCTCTAGGTCATCACAAAGCACCGAGCTGTGTGGTTACAAATAACTCTAAAATCCAAGTGTCTTAACACAATAAAAGTTTATTTTCTAGCTTATAAAAAACGCTCCAGATCCTGCTGATTCTGCAGGGCTATTGTCTTTGCTTTAGCAATCTGATTATTCAGGGTAAGGAAATTCTAAATCCTATAGCTTCTCAGATATGTGGTCTCCTGAAGAACTGAACACTGGCTCTTACATGCTTCCACTCAGAAGTAGTATACATCATGTCTGCCCGTATTTCATTAGCTGAAGATAGACTCAAGTTCATTCCTATCCTCAAGGTGACAAGAAGCACAATCCTCTATTTTCTAGAAGAGAACCACTTGAACATAGCAACACCTGCCATGCTCACCTGAAGTTAGCTAGCTAGTAAATAGAAGAACAAGGTTTTCAACCCAGGTCTGTCTCTAAATGCTGTGCTCTTAATCACTGGGCTATTTTTTGTTTCTTAACATAAATTAGTAAACTTATGGGAACTCAGAACAAGAAAAATTCAAAAAAAGGAAGAAACTAAGAAAGTTTCATGGACACTGGTTACTAAATGATTTGTAGAATAACCTGAGATTCTGGAGGCTTAGATGTGTCGTACACGCTACTTAAATCTTTGCCTTAGCTTTTGGTGTCACCTGATGAAAAAAAGAAAACCTGGGGAAATATTAGGGAAAAGCATAAACTGTGAAATAATTACTGCTCTGGGTTAACTTTGACAAGGCTTGACTACCTAGGCAACAAGAGTTTTTAGAGTGTGACAACATACTCATACTAACTATGATGTTAAAAATTTGTTCTGCATCTCAGATGAGAGCTTCTGAATACTGGATTCAGGTAAACAATCTATTTGGATGCTTGGCATCCTGTCAAATTGAAAAAGGAATCTCCAGATATGTCTATCAACAGAAGTGGACTTCTCTGTTAGGATTAAAAAGTTAATGATTGACCTGCTGAAAGGCAAGTTGAGATATTCAGCTCACCCTTGCTGCATAGTCACTTAAGAATTCTCATTTCACTTTGCTATAAAATGGATTCATTAGTATTCCAACTGCTTATTTTATTGTCGTTATAGCTATGGCTAGATTTACAAGTTTATTCTTACTGAGCAATGATGTTTAATGATACTTTTATTTTGAAAGTAAAAAAACAAAAGCCTTA
>RJWK010029073.1:0-25457 GCA_004363435.1 Platanista minor | reverse complement strand
CTATGGAGCACAAGGGTAGGGGGGAACACACATTGATCGTTTTGGTCCCAACTGATTGATTCTTTCTTAAACTAGTACAAGACTGAATGGACTGTAGTGGGGTGGGGCAATGAAATTCTCATTTTAAAGTATGCAGGCAATTTGAAGATGGAATTGTGTCAGAGCCAAGTACAAAATATAGCTGAAATTAAGGATGCATCTATTCGATTTCCTCTTTTGTAGTAGCAGGATGTTAGGAACAAGCACAATATTCAGAGGATAATGAAACAACAGTGTGCAGATGAACCTAAAATTGTTATAATTATCCTTGTAATTATTAGTCAACTTCCTAATGCTGGAACACAATGGAGCCAAATTCTGTTACCTTAAAGTGTGAGCTGATTCTTTTTCCATTTCTTTGTTCCACTGTGTCCTTCCTCTGCCCCATCTCTTTCTGTGCCCCCAGCCCTTCCCCAGGCTCCCTGAACTTGCCTGTGGCTCTCTGCCCCTGCCAAACACATACCCTCCCCTTCTGAGCCCCTCATGTCCTTGTCTTTGTCAGGACTTGCTCACAGCCTGTTTGGATAATTTTTTTCTTATTAAAATTTAATATAAGTACATTGTACACATTTTATAAAATACACGTATTGTAGAAAAGCAAAAGCAAGTAAATAAGAGTCATCTGTCATCCTCACCACCCAGAGGTACCCGTTGAAGGGTATTTTCATGTATAAAATTCTCTTCTGGGCTTCCCTGGTGGCGCAGTGGTTGGGGGTCTGCCTGCCGATGCAGGGGACACGGGTTCGTGCCCCGGTCCGGGAGGATCCCACGTGCCGCGGAGCGGCTGGGCCCGTGAGCCATGGCCGCTGAGCCTGCGCGTCCGGAGCCTGTGCTCCGCAACGGGAGGGGCCACGACAATGAGAGGCCCGCGTACCTCAGAAAAAAAAAAAATTCTCTTCTTTCTTATGTGTGCTATATACATGGACGTATATTAAACTTCACTAACCAGCTGGCACCAGAATTACTCTGAGGAAGATAACTGGCTTTGATACGTAAGATACTTGCATAGAAACTTGAAGTAGGTAAAAGTTGGGAGAGTCCCATCCCACCCCACCCCTGAGAGCCAAGGGAGAGGCTGCTTTATGTAAATATCTTAGGGCAGGGAAGGCACTGCTCCCAGAGGGGTGAGGGAGAGGGAAGGAGAAACAGGGCAGGAGAAGGGCAAAATGGCACATGGCTGCGCACCCTCCGGGGTGACTCCTTCGTGACCCCCAAGTCCTCAATAAAGCTTGTTGAAATTCAAAAAAGCCTAGTGTGGGGCTTCCCTGCTGGCGCAGTGGTTGGGGGTCTGCCTGCCGATGCAGGGGACGCGGGTTCGTGCCCCGGTCCGGGAAGATCCCACATACCGCGGAGCGGCTGGGCCCGTGAGCCATGGCCGCTGAGCCTGCGCGTCTGGAGCCTGTGCTCCGCAACGGGAGAGGCCACAGCAGTGAGAGGCCCGCGTACCGCAAAAAAAAAAAAAAAAAAAGCCTAGTGTGGGTGTCTTCCATGGTGCGAAGTGAAAGAAGGGGCTGGGTGTATGTCAGTAAACAGAGGCTGGGCTGCCCTTGAGAAAGATGGAGCCCCAGAAGCAAAGAAGATTCTGAGGATGTAAGACCCTGGTCCAGTTTGTACCCCAGGAATGAGCAGAAATCTCAGGAGAGGATTAAGGGGTTCATGGTAATTTTGAGACAAACTGGGACCTGGGACCTGGGACCCTTTGCTGCAGTGCTTGCACCTGGACAAATATCTCCTCAAGCAACAGAATACAAAGAAACTATAAGGGACTAAAAGTAACTGCATGCATCTGCAGCTGGGGCAAATTATGGACAATAAGATACAAAAAGACTAAAAACCCAACTGCCACTTCTAAGAGCTAGGAGCAGAAACAGAGTGTTGGGAGAAAAAGTAGGGTACTATGCATGCCCCCTGCACTCAACACCACCAAAGGGGTGGGCAGATCACCTAAGCATCCTCTGCCCGACCCCTGGACACACCCGTACCCTCACCGTGTATGAGGAATCAGCTCAACCCCGCTTCAGTGAGCAAGCGGGCAAGGGAACCTGTTACTTGTTCTGGCTCCGCCCTGCTGCAGCAGAGGCCCCAGTCAAGACTTGCTTGAATTTCTTGTCTGTCATCTTATCAATTTCTATTGATTACGGAGGCCAAGAACACTGGTCGGTAACAATTTCCTCACTCCACAAATGGGGAGTACACAGGCCCACTTCCCAACCACACACACACACACAGATCTTTTTTTTCCTGCAAAAAACAGGATCATATTACTTAGAATTTACAAATAATTACAATAGTGATGATTAGCTTTGCTTTACCTATGTCATCCATAACCTGTGATCTCAGTATATGCAGCAGACCCTGCTTTGCAGCGTAAGGCTGGACTGGAAAAATGACAATGGCAGCTGAAACCGTGCAAGTGAGCTTAAAAATCATTGAGAAAAGTATGATCATTAAGCAACTTTTTATAAATTTCATCCAAACATTAAAAGCTCTTTTGTTGGTGGTTATAAATATATAGGGAAATGAAAAACTAGTGAACAAATATTATTTAGCACACAGTAATATAAAACATTAGAAACATTGACAGGGCGTTGCATCTCTTTGTAAAAAACTTAGTAAGAGGAGTTGGAACAGTGGCTGTCTTCTTGTCATATAACTTACTACACTGAGTGAGCATCTTTTCTGTGTCTTGGCAAAGTGTCATGGTCCTTTCTAAGTTTGGCTCGGCTTCTGATCTTTATCCTTTATGCTTTCAATGTCACAAACTACCTCTGAGAGTTCCTTTAACATCAAGTTTTTTGCTGGTGTCGCTCTCCTGTTCTTTGTGAGGCAGGAGACAGACGGGCCCCAGGCCGTGCAGCTGGAGCCTGTCCCCTGTGGACAGGTACTCCAAGATACAGATAATGGCAAGTTCAAGAAGGAGCTGAGTACTGCTTGGGTGAAAGATAAAGAGACCAGGTATTTCTCATTCTTGTGGTCAGGGAGACCTCCCCAACTGCACATGCCCAGAAAGGCTCCCTGGAGGTCAAAAGGGATGGGGCACCACCCCATAAGGCGTGTTGTCAACGTTCCCATAGCCCTCTGCACTGGAATCCATCTTGGCAAAGTGATGCACACGCATACTGGGGAGGGTCCTAGGGCAGGTCAGGTGTGGAAAAAGAAGTGAGATAATTGGCCAAAGGTAAAGAAAGACCCAGAAGAACTGCCCTATATGAATGATTTAACCGTCTCTTTACTGTACTCCTCCTCATCAGGGAGGACGCCCACACCCTTCCTCTCCGGGTGTGTATCTCTGCCTTGCTTCTGTCTTAAATAAATAAGCTGTTTCTCTGTGCGCTCCCACATGTTGCGCTGCGTCTCTAATGATAAACTTTGTACCTGATTTTACAGTTTTTGCCTCTTTGAAACAGTCTTGCTTTCACGTGGGGCAAGAGCCAGGGCAACTTTACTTCTAGCCTCTAGCCCCTGGTGCACTGGAGGCTAGGATTCCTGGTTTTCATCCAGGCTACTCAGCTCCAATTCCTGGGCAGGGAACTAAGATCCTGCTTCAAGCCACCACTCACTGCTCTCTCCACGAGATCATTTGTATTCATTGGCCTTTTCCCACGTGGTTTATACCATAGACCTATGTCTCTTCTGCTGCTTTGCCATCACCATTTTCACATCTTCTAGTCATAACGTCTTCATTTCCAGCATTATCTTTCGCTTTTTGTTTCTTCGCTGCATTTCATCTTTGTTGGCCAATCCCCTCTTTCAATCATCCATTTTTGTAAAAAGGCACCTAGGTTAATCACTGAGAGGCAAGAGGAGGCAGCACAGTGACCCCTTTGCTGACGGTGTATAACCTGAAGGATGGGAGGCACCAGCTGACTAGTCAGCCCCCCAGACTTGAAAGACACGGCATGGTTGGTCACTGGTCATGATGTGCGTCTTGTTATTACTTAGTAGTTAGTTGTGGAGGGCTGCTTTATACAACTTCTTGTAATTAACAGATGGTGGTAACTGCAGGTTGAAGCATATTATTGAGGGACTAGCATTATTTAACTAAACTCTATGAACTGATGAGACTCATGCACGCCGGGACCGTGCAAAGTGAGGGCTGTCTGGACAATGTGTTTCCTACCCTTAGGGTACAAGCAGGAAAACTTAACTTGGGATTCTTTGCTCTTGTTCTCACTTGGGTCTCTTCTCTTATCTCTAGTTAGCTTCTACTTTTTTCTCCCCACTTTTGGCATTTTCTTCCGTATTTTGAGTCACGTAGTCCCTTTACCCCCAGTTCCCACTTCCTTAATTTGCTCGTCTTCCTGACTGTGGCTGGGGCACCAGAGAGTGATCAGACGCTCAGATGGACCCCCTCACTGACAGGCTGAGCAGACTGGATGTGGTCCCTGAAGAATGAAACAAGGAAGGCCAACTCTGTGAATTAAAGGCACAAAGCATCGTCCAATCCAAAAAGCCAAGAGCTACACACCATCAGGCATCGATGGGCTCTTTCCAGGAATCGTTGCTGTGTTTCTATTTGTCAACAAACACCCGAAAAGGTACCACTCATCACTCTGCCGGGGAGCAGGTATGAATCTGGGACCCAGGGAGTGATGCAGAGAGCCTGGGAGATCTGGAGAGAATGTTAACACACAGCAGGGCTGGAGACGCAAAGCCCAACCCAGCTCCTCTCTTAGTGGGGAGGGGGCAAAAGGAAAGTGAAGGCAGGCCCACCTGTGCTGTAAACTCACATTGTAGTCACTCTGAGCACCTCATCCTCTGCGTGGGTTCCTCCACAGACAAAGGACTCCTGGTTTGACGCCAACTGCTGATGGAAACCTGGGGTGTTCTCATTTCTTCAGGGCAGGGGTGCTGTGCTGCCCTCTTTTAATAAAATGGAGAAAATTTGTCTCAACTCCTTCCCCGCCAGAAGGGTGGCCAATTAGGAATCTTAAAGGCACTTGGGAGAAAACAAGTCATTTGATTTTGTAGAGCACAGGCTAAGTAGGTGAGGAGAGGCACTCAAGTGTGTCCCTCTGAAGCCCCATCGGTCTCATAAACTTGCGACACGCACAGAAGCAGCCAGGTTGCAGGTAGAAAGTGTTTGTTTTGCTCTGATGATAGGCTACCCCCGGCAAACTGCTTGGCACCTGCTTCGGGGAGCTGGTGGAGCAGAGGCAGAGCCTGAAGTATCTGGGAGGAATTCAAGGAGATCTGAAGAGGAAAACGAAAGCTCCTCACGTATGAAACCCCAACATTAATGGGATCTGGGCTCGCTGTGATTCTGCCTTCACCCGCTTCCAGTGATCTCCTTCCTAGCAGTCCAGGGACAGCTGGGGCCCTGCAGAGTCGTTCTAAATGCAGAACCAACAGATAGAAGGCTTTGTGCCACTTGCAAACAGATACAGCCCCCAAAAGCCTGCTGCACTTTGCTTAATAGCTACTCTCCTGCCTCCTTATAGGAGATCATATAGATGGTTACTGCATGGATATGGAGATGGGGAGTGTATGGAAACATCTCATTTTCTCACTTGCTTGAGGTCATGGTTCTCAAACTGTGGACAATCACTGTTAGTGAAGGATCTTATTAAAAATGCAGAATCCATGACTTAACCCCTGGAAATATTAAATCAGAATACAGGGAAATAGTGCCCAGGAATCTGAACTGTAACAAGGTCCCATCCTGTTATGCTCACTAAACACTGCTCTAGGTATTCTCTCTGAGGTCCGCAGAAATGGCCAGCGCTGGGAACACTGTCACGAAACCCACTCCTCAGACCTGGACCAGTTTCATAGCTGAACTCCTCTGCTTTTAGCAACATCTTCCTTGTATACAAGGTTGTAATGACAGCCTTTGGGCCTTGGATCTGCTTTCTAGATAGTGATCATTCAAATGTGCTTTGGTTAAAATAGTGAGCCCCACCCAAGTGCCCGCAGCCTGTGGCTTCTTGTGTGGACGGAATGAACATGTGTCAGTGGGACTGAGCCACTGTCCCAGAATCTGGTGCTTAACCTGGATTGTCAGGAGGCTCTTGTCCTGGTGGTAGGGTGGCCAGGAGTCTGTTTTTCTCAGGGCTGAGGGGGTTCCTGAGGCAGAGTTCTTTATGTTTTAAAACCAGGAAAGTTCCAGGAAAACTGGGATATGGTCACCCTACACGGTACCATTACTACACTCTAGCAAAATTCACCAGAGACTGAGAAACCACCGTCCAATTTATTTAATTGTCAAACATGCGTTGATCAGTCAACGTGATCAATCCATCATGGAAAAGTCTATTTGGGAAACCAAATTACTATCAAAAGTTTGGTTGGAGAGAACAGAATCAGAGCAAAGCAAGTGGGATGATCTTAAATGAGAGGCTGGATGACCTGTGTAGTGCTGACAACAACAAATTCTCAGACTCCAGCTGCATGCCCAACAATTCAATTCAAATCTGACACCATCCACCTGGAATCAGCACTGACTCCACAGTCAAAGGTCCAGTCTCACAAGACTGCCCCCACATCAGACATGAGTTGCCAGTCTCGGAGGCCATACGCACATCTGCCCAATGGGCTATAAATTTGGGGGATTCCCATGACCCCCCTGCGGTTTTGATAATTCACTAGAATGACTCCTAGAACTCAGGAAAGCGCTACCATCATGGTTTTATGTAAAGGCTACAACTCAGAAACAGCCAAGTGGAAGATACATAGGCAAATACGGGGGTTGGCAGGCACAGATTTCCACATCCTCTCTTTCTGGTATCGGCATGCCACCCTCCTAGAACATCGATGTCTTAACCAACCAGGAAGCTCTCTTAGCCTCATTGTTTCAGTGTTTTTATTAAAGTTTTATTATATGGGCACGGTTGAGTAAATCATTCTCCAAGTGACTGAACTCAACCTCCAGCCCCTCTCCCAGGAATCCCGGGAGATAAGGCTGATAGTTCTAGCTCTCTAATCATGGAGTTGGTTCTCCTGGTGTCCAGCCCCCATCCAGAGGCTTTCTAGGGCAGCGGTCCGCAACATTTTTGGTGCCAGGGACCAGTTTCGTGGAAGACAGTTTTTGTACAGACCGGTGGCAGGGGTTGGTGGGGGGGTGGCTCATGGTGCAGGTGGTCATGCGAGTGATGGGCAGCGGCCGATGACGATTTTCTCGCTCGCCATTCACCTCTCACTGTGCGGCCTGGTTCCCAACAGGCCGCGGACCAGTAGCGGGTCCGCGGCCCCAGGGGTTGGGGACCCCTGCTCTAGGGTCTCCCTCCACACCTAGGGCCGAGTCACCTCATTAGCACAAGCTCAGGTGTGATCTAAGGGGCTCACTGAAAATCACAAAAGACACTCTTATCAGGAAATTCTAAGGGTTTGGGGAGCTCTGTGCCCGGAACCAAGGACAAAAAACAAATGTGCTTTTTATTATGCGACACACCTGTAACACTGTCACACCTGTAATACTACAATAGCACAAGTGCACTCCTGTCCACCAGTGAGGGCATCCTCTCCAGCATGGTGCTGGGACAGCACTCAATATTTACTGCACTCCGACTCAGTTCCCATGTTGCACATCCCATGTTGATGGGACGTAACAAATCTCCACCACGGCAGCTGGGAAGCATGGCCTTTGTTGCACACCTCCCGGGAGCCCAGCTGCATGCAGCAAACAGGAACCCTGCCCTCTGTGCCCCACTGAGGCCCCCATAGGAGGCAGCTCAGCCTCAGAGCAGTGCTCTTAGGACATTGCTGAGGGTGGGCAATTTTTGGAAGCTGGATGTCATTACTTTCCCTCTTGTCTCCACTCCTATGGGCACATCCCATTTAGAGCAAGTGTCTCTCTGACCTCATGCAGACCTTTCTCAGCCCAGAAGTTTTCCAAATTGTAGTATTACTTATAATTGAGAAAAATTAGGGAACAAGCATAAGGTTAAATAAGCTGTGATGAAATACCAGATAAGTTATTCTGCAGCCACTGAAGTGCTGTTTGACTTTTACTGACGTGCGAAATCGTTCACAATACAGTTTGAAGTCATATGTGTACAAGAAAAGGCTGCAGAGGGAGAGCTGCCATCACTGGGGTGCTGAAATAAGAGTGGATTCTGAGTTTCTTCTGTGTTTCTCCTTCTTTTTTCCTACAATGATCATGCATAATTTTTATAGCTAAATCTCTCTCTCTCTCTCTATATATATATATAGATATAAAATTTCCTTATAAAAAAACGCAACACAATTAGAAATGTTCCTCATCTGTCCCTTGCCTGGGCCTGCTCACATGATTTTACCTCTGGTCCCTGGGCTTCTGGCTGCTTCTCAAGCCTCTTCCAGAGCCGTCTCCCATGAGTGTCTGTCACCGAGGTCCCCCTCTGCCCACGACATCTCCTCCTGGCCTCAGAGAAAGCCTAACAGTGACTGTCCCTCCTCCCCTCCCTGTCCCCATCCCTATGACCGAGCTGGCAAACTTTCCTCAGAATCTCTTTCACTAAATCCTGCCAGAGCAAGGAGCACGATCAGAAGGAAGTTAGACATTTAAGGAGACGAATAAGTTAGTAGACAAAAATCCACTGCATGTCATTATAGATCCATAAATGTGTATATGACCAGAATATCACATCACCCGCTGATAAACGATACCTTAGCAGCCCTGAGACTCACAGCAGAGCCACTTCCAAGATGACGTTATTTTCACAGGCAATGGTCCCCCTTAATCAATTCAAGATCATGTTCCACAAGCACTAAGTGAGCATCTATTGTGTGCCGGGCCCTGGGCATGGAAAGAAATAATCCCATTTAATGTAATGACAGACGGTACACACTCAGTAAATGTGTGTTGAATAAAAACAGTAAGAAAATACTGACCTGAGCCCATCCAAATAGTCAGAGACAAAGGAAAGACTACTGCTTGAATCTTCTGGTTATCTGATAACCTAAACCTTTCATAAAATGTTCAACGAATGACTCAGAGGTGTCGGCCTTCCCCTCTTCCATCCAGGGAAGTCCTCCCCTCTTTCTAGCTAACTCTATGCACCAGAGTTCAGAAGATCCAGCTCTTCTGAGCCCAAGTGACTGTTCAGGGTCCTTGTCAAGATCACACATCCTGAGACTTTTAAAAATATTTAACGGCAGTGTGTTCTCCTGAGCCTTCATTTCTCTAAGTCAGTGGTTCTCAAACAGGGGTGACAATGAGGGGTCATCCCCCAGGGGACACTTAGCAACGTCTGAAGATATTGTTTGTCGTCACAACTGGGGAAAGCATATGCTGTGGCATCTGGTGGGTAGAAGCCAGGGACACCGCTAAACACCTTGCAGTGTGCAGGATGGCCCCCCAACAAAGAACAATGCAGCCCCAAGTGTCAAAACGCCACTGCTGAGAAACCTGGTCTAGGTGGCACACCCCGAGATGCCTGTGCAGTCACTCAGTGGACATATGAATTCACTCTATTTATCTAACATTCCCCGAAAATACACAGCCCCCGGCTGATCACTGTGTCCAGGGATGGTGCAACCGTAATAGGGAAGAACAAATCTAACTCTATACTAGATCTGTTACTTTTACTTTAACCTTTGTATTCTGTTGCTTTTGCTTCCAGTTAAGAATGTAAGAACGTTGGTCTTCCCTGGTGGCGCAGTGGTTGAGAGTCCACCTGCCGATGTGGGGGACACGGGTTCGTGCCCCAGTCCGGGAAGATCCCACATGCCGCGGAGCGGCTGGGCCCGTGAGCCGTGGCCGCTGAGCCTGCGCGTCCGGAGCCTGTGCTCCACAACGGGAGAGGCCACGACAGTGAGAGGCCCGCGTACCGCAAAAAAAAAAAAAAAAAAAAAAAAAAAAAGAATGTAAGAATGTTGCCTATAGCCTGAAATATACAGAATAGCCCATTCTGAGGGCTCTGGCCTTTAAAGGTATAACACTGCCTTTCATATAGGGATAAAAAGTTGCAGAACAGAGAATAACATTTGTCTTGTTGGAGGTTTACAGATTCATCATGACCTGACCTATTTGGAGAGCTGGCAAGAACAAAGGATTCTGACCCCAAGAAGTCTGCAACAACCAACCACACCTCTCCCTCACCTGGCCTTTAAAAATGCTTTCCTGAAATACTTAGGGGAGTTTGGGGTTTGGGGGGGATGAGCCAACTGTCTCCTTGCATGGTCCTGCAATAAACCTTTCTCTGCTCCACACTCCAACACTTCGGTCTGTTTGGCCTCACTGTGAGTCGGGCCCACGAATTGCATTCGGTTACGTGATGAACGCTGAGCAGAACCCTCTGCTGGCCCCACAGTCCCCACAGCAGAAGGCCAATCCCTGGGGCTCGAAGGTGGGCCCAAGTCCACTGTGGCCTCTGCCCCTCTCGACCTGGTACACCTTGGGTGAGCTAATGAACCTCTCTACGCTTAGTTTTCTCATCTTTAAAATAGTTGTAAGTAGTGAAACATAGTGATAAAGTGTGAAATAGTATCCTCATCTTTGGAGGGATTGGGAGGATTAATGAAACGAGCTGTGGGATGCACCTCATGCATGCGCTGGGCACCTTGAGGGGCTCAGGCAGTGCTGGCCGGGAATGGTCACGTGTGGTCTACCTTAAGGGTTTAAACTTTTCTTTTAGGGGTTGTTTATTTCTAAACTCAACTACCTTAATTGGGACTCGAAGGCTTTCAAACCCTAGTCTGTGTCTCTCAAGAAGCACCTTTCTGTTTTTTTCCATTTATTCTTTTGACAAAATGTCACCAGCGTCCCTACTGGGCACCACCCCTGCCTTCACTTCCTGCCCTCCCACTACTCAGCAAGGGAGCTGCACCTGAAAGCTTTTAGATCATTCACAGTCACTGAAGAGAAATTCATTTTCCCAAGCCAAGAGAGAGGAGGTAACCAAGAAAAGTTACAGAATACTCTTCGCTACAACAACCCTTGATGTATGCACTGATTTACAGCTCACAAAGTACTTCATATCCATTATCTCATTCTGTCTATTTTCCCCGTTTGGCCTCTGGCTGCCACCAGGAGCTGCCCAGAGAGTGGATACCCCTCATTCCCACCTTCACTATTACTCATCCCGGACAAACAGCAATGGCCACTCATTCATGAAGTCAATAATGCTGCCACTGAGCCGGCCAGGAAAATGTCAAGGCGTGGAATCACCGCTCTTTTGCTTAGGCAAATGATGCCCTGCTGGTCCCTCCACCTATCAGTTGTGACAAGGAATACATGCCATGGCTGCTGCTCAGGGCCAAGTGCTCCCAGCCATTTGGCTGTTTAGAGGGAACTGTTGGGCTATAGATAAAGCCATGGCATGAGAACAGGGAGAGCTGGTGTCAAAGGCAGCTTGAGTCCCAAGCTTTCTATGCTAGAAAACTGAGGCTGCTGGCCGACTTCACACATGAATTGAAGGCTCAGCATGGGGTGGGTATAGGTGTGCATCTCACAGCTGCCGTGACCGTGTCAAGAAGCAGGAGGGCGTGCAGAGTGAGCTCAGGAGCCTGAGCTCCGAGAGAACCCTAAAAAGCAGGAGGATCCTGGCTGTGCAGTGGAGGTATAGACAGCCCAGACTGAGCCAGGACTCAGCAGGAGGGATCTCTCTCCGTGGGGTCACAAGGGGTCTGCGTGTTTTTAGAATATGATCTCCTCAAAGCAAGGTCTCCTCTGCACCCTCTACAGAAGCACTGTCTCACCCACTGGGGATGCACACAGGACTGAAAGTAAGCAAAGAAGCCAAAGAAGGAACAAAAGAGGAAGAGAAATGTCATAACTTGGCCAGACTCTTCCACGGCATATGCTTGGTTGGACAGGAACAGGGCAATTACGGGCAACCTGTGATCCTGAGGTTCTGGGAGAATGGGGCCTGGGACCCTCGCTGGCTGTGGACGCCAGCTCCAGAAGAGGTGGCCAGGCAGCCCAGGGGCTGCAGGGGTTGAGGGCCACAACAGTCTGTCCAAATTGGGAATGGCTGGAGCCAAAGCGACAATTCAGGGTGACAGGCTCCATTGGCGGGGGCCGGTGGGTGTGAGTAGTTACTTGAGAGCCAGAAAGGCAGGGATCATGTTCCAGGAGCTCCGTCCAGATGGCAGAACCCCAGCACATCCACCAGCAGGAAAAGCCAGAAGGATGCCAGGACCCTATCACACAGACTGGAGCAGAGGAGGACTCCAGTTCCAGAAAGGTGGGAAAGGGGGTTCTGGATATAGGACCAAGTACCGCCTTGTCCCAGAGGGAGGGGAACCACTGCCTTCCCAGGGACCGGATGAGAAGGGAGCCCCCGGAGAGTAATGTCCCTCCCCATCTCTAGGGTTCTCCTCTTCCTGGCTCCCTCCCACAGGGGGAAGAGTGGTCTGTCTGGTAGAAGGAAGGGTCAGATGTCCACTTTGGCAGGAAAAGCCCAGCTCCCACCACTCTCCCTTGGTGGTCTCTGCTCACCTCTGTGTGGGGCGGTCCTGATCAGCTTAGCAACTGGCTGGGCTAGTGTCCACTCCGCCACATCTGCAGGTGTCAACAGATGGCAGGAAACCCCGTGTTGGCCTCAAGCACAAGCCCCCAGAGCTGGCCTTAATCAGAGAGCGCTGATGAAGCTCCTCTCTCGACCCCATCCAGATCCCTGTGCTCATTTCTCAGCTGGTGGGAGCCCAAAGAGAGGCACTGAGTCCCTAGCACCTGCAGAACCGGCTCTTTCCAGGAATAGGGCAGTGCGGCCCGTCAGGGCTTTGTAAGGGGGCCAGCATCTCAGTCTCACCCCACAGACTGGCTCAGTTTGAGGGAACCAGGAGGCTTTGCCCTGAGTCTGTGCATCTGGTCCTGAGCCCTGTTGGCAGCAAAGATTTGGGCCCCACCTCACAGGGAGCCGGCTGTGTGGAACTGGGGACAGCAGAGGCAAATGGAATAAGCCAGAAGGAGGGAGAGAGAGAGAGGGGAAGCCAACCGAGTTCATGGGTAGGAGGGGTTGGGGCTGCCTGTCAGGAAGAGAAGCCCCCCCCAGCCACCCACCGCCAGCTCCCACCTCAGTGCGGGCTGCCTGAGCCCATTTGCTGAGGGGCCCAGGAGGCTTTGTCTGAACCGCCACCACCACCGGTTTCGCACGCTAAACTGCTAGTCCATCACAGGACCTGGTTGGAGGAGAAAGGGAGGAGCTGACAGTTTTGACTGAAGTTGGAACTTCTTATTATTACATATATTCTAGACTAGATATTCGAATTTCTGAATTGAGCCTGTGTTTGGGACTTAAAGTGACCACAGGACTTTTTATTATTCAAGTGTTAGCAGAAAATTTATGCACCATCCCAAGTTTTTAGCCAGGAAAAGAACTTCCACCGCCGAACAAATTTTAAAAGGAGACAGGAATACACATATAAAGATATCTCCTGGTTGTATCACAGGGCCGCTTCTTATTTAGTGTCCATTTATGACTATAGAGTTGGTCTTTGGGGTTGGAAGAGAGTTTCTTTTCCTATTATTTGGGTTCGTACACTTTGAGGGGAGAATGGGGGTGGGTGGAAAGTAAAGGCTCTAGGAGGTAAGAGAGAGGTTTCACTTTTTATTGAATCCTGCAGAAGTGCCTAGTTTGGCCTTATTTTTAAAAAAATACAACACCTTGAGGAAACTCCCTCGTGGGGGCAGTCTAGGCTTTATCAGACTCTAAGAGGTAAGGGCTCAGTCATTCCCATTCAGCAGAGAGACGTCTGACACCGTGGGTGACCATCTCAAGAAGTCAGTCCACCTTAAGGGAACCACGATGGAGGAAGGAAGTAAAACCCACCCGGGCCCCGCCCAGGTGTCAGTCTGCCAATGCGAGCACTAACAGGGTGGTGCTGCAGGGGTGGGGCAGGGGCTGGGCAGTCTGCACAGAGCAGCGGCTCTGGGGACCATGGGATCGGCTCAGGCCTGTGGTCCTGGAGGGGAGCCATCGGCCAACCCACCAGGCCGATTCTGAATCCAGCCCAGTTTTCCCAGAGCCCAGCAAACCATACATGTCATGGGCCACTAAGACCTTCTCTCGTCCCTGCTGCCGGCCCGCACCGCCGAGGGCCATCCCAGCAGCCTCAGGGTGAGGCCAGCTCAAGTGCATGGGGTCCTGGCTGCTAGTTCTTCAGCTCAGCAGGGCCACTTCCTGCAACAACTCTCCTCTCTGTGCTGTGGCTGCACAAACAGAAACAGAGAGGCTTCCTGAGAGACAGGGATTTGTTGATTTCAGACCTCCTCTCCACCGTGCTCTTTCTCCAAGTGCAGCCAAAGGAGAGCCGGCAAGCCCTCGTGATCTGGCAGCCAGATGCCTTCTCGGGAAAGCACGGCCCCAGTGGGCTCAACCCTGCAGCTGGGTTTGCCCATAGGAACCTTGAAACCTGGAACTGGGCTCCTGGCAGGGATTTGCTGGACACGGGATAGAGATTTCTAAAGTCATTAAGGGGCTCGCAGCAGGGGGTGGCAGGTAGGGCACAGTTCTCTGTAAATCCTAATGTAGAAAGTTTACAGAGTTGCACATCAAAGACGGAACTATAGTTTAGTTTTGTGATACCGTAATAGACACGGGACCCAGAGTCAATTCTCGCTCTGTCTCTCTGTCTCTGTCTATGCCTCACCCCCCTGCCCCCCCCCCAATTCATTGTAAATAAATGTACATGGTTTTACAAGTCAAATATTACTAAAGCCTAGTAATAGAAATCATCAGTGCCCCGCGTGTCCTTCATCCTCTCCCAAGCTCCCCCTTAGAAGCATGTCCTCTCAAATCATGTAGCTTTTCCCCTTGTTTTAACCTCATTTCTTTTTTCTTTTTTAAAAAAATATTCTGGTTACCAGCGTGGCATGTGGGATCTTAGTTCCACGAGCAGGGATCAAACCCATGCCCCTTGCAGTGGAAAGACAGAGTCTTGACCACAGGACCACCAGGGAATTCCCATTTTTTATTTTATTTAATTTAATTTATTTATTTTTTGCGGTACGCGGGCCTCTCACTGTTGGGGCATCTCCCGTTGCGGAGCACAGGCTCCGGACGCGCAGGCTCAGCGGCCATGGCTCACGGGCCCAGCCGCTCCGCGGCATGTGGGATCTTCCCGGACTGGGGCACGAACCCGCGTCCCCTGCATCGGCAGGCGGACTCTCAACCACTGCGCCACCAGGGAGGCCCTATTTTATTTTTTTTAACCTCTTCATTTCTAAATAATCTGTCTACACGGCTGAATCCTAAATTGTCACTTGGAGACATTGCCCACTGACCCCCTACTGTGGGAGCTGAAGACTTAGCTCTCCTGTTTTCTCTCAGCTCTCCTTCCCACCTCTCCCAGAACGGTTATGGCACCATCTCTAATTAAGTCAATACACAGGGTTTACGTGACTATGACTATAAAATATGATTCCCTCTTGAGCCAAAAAGTTCATTATGATCACACTTCCTTCCTCCTGCAATTCTTTCTTTTCTCCCGGAGTTAATCTTTGCTCTGTTTTTTCATTTGTCAAATTTTCTACGTTCCCATAGTTACTTTTGCCCCCAAATAATCCAAAATCAGTAACAGTATTTATATACACTCCAGTACGGAGGTTCTGTTCTTCACTCTTGCTGATGAATGCCTCCCAGAAAGCTCCGACCACTGAGCCAGTGTGGAGGCTCCTACCTAAGACGTCCCCTGGCCGTTCCCATGTAGAATCATCTGTTATCTAGGTGACATGCCATCTTCCTCTTTCTTGATTAATTTCCTTCTTCTGCTGAAGCACATATTGCTAAGGAAAGTGCATAGCAGGAAAAATATTTGAGCCTTTGGTTTTCTGAAAATGTCTTTCTCTTACAGTTTCTCTTGATTAATAGTTTGCCTGAGGATAGACTTGTGGCTGAAAGTCATTTTCCTTCAGAATATTGAAGGCATGTGTCGTTATCTTTTGTCTTTCAGTTTTGCTATTTGGAAGTTCAATGCTATTCTGGTTGCAAATCCTTCATCGTACACGCACTCAAACATACACACTCACACACCAGCTACACCGGGAAGCTTTTAGAAACTTTCTCTTTATTCCTGGTAATGCTACATGATGATGTGACACTTTTCTAGAAATTCATTCCAGTGGGCCCTCTGTGTTCCACTTTCAATGTAAACTTCTGCCCCTCGATTCTGGAAGATGTTTGTCTAATATCACAGCTTTGATAATTTCCTCTCCACCAGCATCTCTGTGCTTTCCTCCTATAGTTTCTCTTCACCAGGTGTTGAAACTTCCAGACTGTGTCTCTAACGTCTCTTTTTCCACTTGCCATGGGTTTGTTTTTGTTGTCCCTGGTCAATTCTTCGGAATATTTCCTGAACTTTTTCTTCCAACCCTGTTAATGAAGTTTCTGTATTCATATTCCATTTTTCAAACCCTAGTTTTAATTTCCATGAGGTCTTTCGCAGCCCTTGGAGATATTAAGAAGTTGGGATTTGTTGTTGTAGGGTTCCACCTCCTGCATTATCAGTGTTTTCTCTGGACCCCTTTTTTCTATTGATTTCCCTTTTTTGCTCTCTTTGATACTGGCGACTTCCCCCAAACATTGGTTTCTATTAAAAATTCAGGTACCAAAAAGCTGACAGTAAGACGTGTATGTGTGGCGGGGCTTGGGCATAGGTCTGTCCACAAGGAGGGTAATGACAATCCATGTTTTCCAACGGAGGGGTCCCCTGGTGTCAGCCACTGTCTGCCTGGAGAGAGATCTCTTCCTCTTCTCTCCTACCTAGAGATGGCAGGGGGAGCACAGTGCAGATCCGACTGCCAGCCTTTGACAAGGAGCTGAGTGAGGGTTCACAGCTCGATCTGCTTCCCCTACACCCCACTCTCCACTCCCCTCTCTGTCTGGGGTCCCCGGTCAGCTTTTCCAGATATAAACCCCCCATCTCTCCCTAGGTGGAGGGAGACAGGAGAGGAGATGTGGGGATTTAATGTGCTGTGTGCAAACTTCCTTGAAATCCCACTCCACGCCTCACCCCTGTTTCCTGAGGGACTTTGCCCTTTCCAAGTCCTGAGGCTTTTTCAGGACTTGGGCAAATCATTTCATTTTTCAAGTGTATAAGCAATCTGATAAATATGTTCATTTCTTAAGTTCTGCCTTAGACACTCAAGCTAAGGCTTCTTTTAATCCACTGAGTCAGCAACTGCCCTGTTTTCCATCCTGAAAAAAAAATCTGTTGAAATTTAACAGCTCTTGCCTCTTTTCCCAACCTCTTTTTTTTTCTTGTAGTTTGTACTTTTTCCTTCAGAGTTTTTGGAGGATGAGGAAATTGACTGTGGTTAGCCTGGTCGGTTTTCGGACTCTGTCCTGAGAATCAGTCAGGGATCTGCTATTTATGAACAGTGGGGTCTTGGGCAAGTTATTCCACTCTAAGCCTCAGTTCCCTCATCTGTAAAACTGTGACCAATGCATGTCGTACACAGGTCACAGCTCTCTTCTGGTGATTAAATGAAATAATGTAAATGTATAAAAAGTACTTTGCAAATCCAAGGAATCCACTAAAAAAACTGTTAGAGCCAATAAACAAGTTCAGCAAGATTGCAGGATACAAGATCAATATGCAAAAACTTGTTTTATTTCTGTACACTATTAACAAACAACTCTAAAATTAAGAAAACAGGGCTTCTCTGGTGGCGCAGTGGTTGAGAGTCCGCCTGCCGATGCGGGGGACATGGGTTTGCGCCCCGGTCCGGGAGGATCCCATATGCCGCGGAGCGGCTGGGCCCGTGAGCCATGGCCACTGAGCCTGCGTGTCCAGAGACTGTGCTCTGCAACGGGAGAGGCCACAACAGTGAGAGGCCAGCGTACCGCAAAAAAAAAAAAAAAAAAAAAAAAAAAAAAAAAAAAAAAAAAAAAAAAAAAAAAAAAAAAAAAAAAAATCAATCAATAAATAAAGTAAAATTAAGAAAACTTCATTCACAATGACATGAGAAAGAATAGAAACATGAGGGATAAATTTGATAAAAAGAAGTGCAAAACTTGTATACTGAAAACTACAAAACATTGTTGAAAGACGTTATCTAAATAAAGGAAAGGGCATACCATGATCATAGGTTGGAAGTGCTGACATTGTTTGGATGGCAACACTCCCCAAATTGATCTATAGATTCAACACAACCCCTATCAAAATCCCAACTGGAATTTTTTTGTGAAAATTGACAAGTTGATCCTAAAATTTGTATGGAAATGCAAAGAGATTCAGAATAGCCAAAAACAGTAGTGCAAAAGAACAAGGTAGGAGGCCTTACACTTTCTGATTTCAAATTTTACTACAAAGCTACAATAACCAAGACTGAGGTACTGACATAATGATACACATACACATCAATGGGATAGAACTGAGAGTCTAGAAATAAATCTTTACATTTATGGTTGATTGATTTTTGACAAGGGTTCCAAGACCACTCAATGGGAAAAGAATAAACTTTCAACAGATAGTACAGGGACAGCTGTTTATCCACATGCAAAAGAATGAAGTTTTACCTCTTTCTCACATAATGCACATAAATTAACTCAAAATGGATTATAGACCTAAAGGAAGAGTTAAAACCATTAAATTCTTAGGTGAAAATATAGGAGTAAATATTTGTGACTTTGAGTTAGGCAGTAGTTTCTTAGATAAGACACCAAAAGCACAAGTAACAAAATGAAACAGTAGGAAAAAAAAAAGAAAACAATAGATAAATTGAACTTCATAAAGATTAAAAACTCGGTGCTACAAAGAATAGCATCAAGAAAATGAACAGACAATCCATAGAATGGGGAAAGATATTGGCAAGTCTATAAAGGACATGCATCCAGAATATATAAAGAACTCTTACCAAGCAATAATAAAAAGATAACTAACCCAATAAAACATGGAAAAAGGATCTAAATAGATAATTGTTCAAAAAAGGTATGTAAAAGACCAATAAGCATATGAAAAGATACTCAATATCATTAGTCATTAGGGAAATGAAAATCAAAAGCACAATAAGATACCATTTCACACCCACCAGGATGACTGTGGTAAGATTAAAAGCTATATATTTGGTCTTTGCCCTTGATTCTTGGCATAGGGTTCCTAAACTCTTTGGAATTTCTTGAGTGGTAGGGGTGTCTTTGTTATTCAAAATGAGCCCCTTTTGACCACATCTGAATCTATGTTAATAAGGTGGCTCTTTGTGGGCCCTTAAGTAGCTTCAGGATGGGGGCTTGCTGCCAGAGGAGCCAACCACATGATCAGAAACTTAGGACCATCAGTCCCAACCATGGTTCTCTAGGGAAAGGAGATGGAGATTGAGTTCAATCATCAATGGCCATTGATTTAATCAATCGTACCTAGTCAATTAAACTTTGATAAAAACACTGAAACAAAGAGGCTAAGAGAGCTCTGGACTGTGGACCATGTTAACACGCTGGGGGTGTAGCACACCTGGAGAGGGCAGGAAGCATTGCACTCCATCCCCACCCCTTGCCCTATGCATCTCTTCCATTTGGCTGTTCGTAAGCTGGATCCTTTAAAATAAAAGTGTAATCATAAGTATAGAGTTCTCCTGAGTTCTGAGTTATTTTAGCCAATTATTGCACCCGAGGTGAGGTCATGGGAAACCCTGAATTTGTAGTCAGCTGAACAGAAGTGCCAGTGGCCTGTGGGCCCCATTTGCAGCTGGTGTGTGAAGGGGAGGTGGTCTTATGGGACTGAGCGTTTAAACCTGCAGGGTCTGTGCTGACTCCAGGTACTTAGTGTCAGAACGGAATTGAATGGTGGTGAAACCTAGTGGGACCCTATGGGGCTCCTGGGCATGGAAGCCTTTCTGTGTCCCGCATTTCTTGAGTACAGGATATAGGCTTCATTCAGCCTCCATGACCTTCCCTGTGTTCCAAAGGGTAGGTTCAAACCATTGTTAATCAGGGAAGGAAGGGGATGCAGACAGGGAAGAGCAGTCAAGAAACAACAGTGCAGCCTGGGGGCAGGGTCCTGGTTCCCCCTCAAGGGATTCACATAACAATATCTTTGAGCTGTTTTGCAGATACTGAAACCCTCACTAAATGGAAGATGTTAACCACTTGATGAAACGTTCTTCACTCCAGAGAGAAGGTCACAGTTCAAAAAACTCAAGAACCACAGAAGCCTACCACAACACCACCTGATGCCAGATGATCTCTGGATTGAAGGAATGGGGGCCCTGCACGTACCCTGATCCTTATCAGCAACCCTTCCCCTGGACTATAAGACTCCTCACAAAGCAGCTCCGCCCCGCCGGGTTGAGACACACATTGTCGAGGTCATTAATCTGCTGTAGCCCCCTTTGCCTGGCAAAGCAATAAAGCTATTCTTTTCTTTTCTTTTTTATGAGTTTATTTATTTTTGACTGCATTGGGTCTTCACTGCTGAGCATGGGTTTTTCTCTAGTTACGGCGAGCAGGGGCTACTCTTCGTTGCGGTGCGTGGGCCTCTCATCACAGCAGCTTCTCTTGTTGCAGAGCATGGGCTCTAGGCGTACGGGCTTCAGTAGTTGTGGCGCACGGGCTTCATTGCTCCGGGGCATGTGGGCTCCTCCGGGACCAGGGCTCGAACCCATGTCCCCTGCATTGGCAGGCAGGTTCTTAACCACTGTGCCACCAGGGAAACCCAACCTATTCTTTTCTACTTCACCCAAACTCTGTCTCTGAGATTCAATTCAGTGTCAGTGTAGAGGCCGATTTTCAGTACCAGTAGGACACCCAGTTGAAGTGTTGGTGATGGTGTGGAGAAATTAGAACATTTTACATTGCTGATGGGAATGTAAAATGGTACAGCCATTTTGAAAAACAATCTGGCAGTTCCTCAAAATATTAAACACACTTATATATGACTCAGCAATTCTGCTCCTGGGTGTATGTCCAAGAGAAATGAAAATATAGATCTACCAAAACTCTTGTACATGAATGTTTGAAGCAGCATTATTCATAATAGCCAAAAATCAGAAACAACCCAAACGTTCATCAACTGACGAATGGACAAGTAAAATGTGGTCTTTTCATTCAATGGACTATTATTCAGCAATAAAAAGGAATGAATGACTGACAAGTGTTACAACATGGATGAACCTCAAAAATGTTGTGCACTTAAGTGAAAGAAGCCAGTTATAAAAGACCTTATATTGTATGATTCCATTTATATGTAATGTCCATAGAGATAGAAAGTAGGTTAGTGGGTACCTAAGTCGGGGGATGTGGGGTGATGGGAACTGACTGCTAATAGGCATGGAGTTTATTTTTGGGGTGAAAAAATGTTCTAAAATTAGATTGTGCTGATGATCGCACAACTCTAAGAATATACAAAACCATTAAGCTGTACACCTTAAATGGGTAAATTGTACGGTTATGTGAATTATATGTCAAAAAAACTGCTTTTAAAAGGTAGTTTGCAAATTATAAAATTAAATATAAAACCAATTTTTTACTTAACATTATTATTAGTAGTAAAACAGAATAGAAACATTGAGAATCACTTCAGCCACCAGTCTTAATTATTATTTGACATTTCTTTTTCAGCTGCCCTATAGGTCACTGTTCAGAACTTCAATTTCTTAAATGAAAGCAACTGCTCCTTAGGAAGCTGCTTCAAACTTTATGGATCTGCCTGGATGCAGAAAGGCTGTGACTGGGGGCAACCGACATTTAGGATCATCTGTGCATGTGGTCCCCAAAAAAGTTCCTGTTTGAACCAAATTTGATGTCTTTAATGGTCCAAGAAAACCCTCTACTGAGTAGAACAACGTTGCTTCACATCTCAGAAATCAAAGGCTCGAGTTCCAGTAAAAATGCTGTTCTCAAAGCCACTTGACATTAAACTTTCAGCTCAATTTCCTGAAGAATCATCAGAGCCACAGGATGGAGAAAGTAATCATTCTTCTAGAGTCACAGCAGTAACAGGCAGGAAGGGCTGCTGCTACTAAATTCACAAGCATGAGCCTGAAAGCATCTCTCAATAGCTCACCTGCTTGATGATTACAATTTGAAGTGGAGTTGGATGGAGGAAAGGAGTGGGCCAGTGTGAGCTTGGGGCATTGCTGTTCTGCAACCTTGTAGGAAACGCAGGCAAGCAAAATGAGCAAAAGGCCACTTTTTCACATGTGGCTGACATGCTTCCCGTATATATATGTGTGTGTGTGTGAAAGTATATCATTTTATAAAAATGAAATACTGTAGCACATACAGTTCTGTAGCCTGCGTTATTCACTCAGCAGTATGTTATGAAAATCTACTGATATCATTTAAAAGCAATCAGGTGGTTGCATTGCATTCCACTGTATAACAGTACCTTCATTTTACCCATCTCCTCTGATCGGATATTTAAGATTGAAGCTGGGTTTGGTCATTTACTATGATAAACAGCTCTTCAGTGGAGTGCCCCATTCATTATTCATTCTCGCAGTGGTCCCTGGTATCTTCTGGTAGCTGTTTTTACACCATAGCAAGAAGGGTACGATTCTTCTTGTGCTGCTTAGCTGTAATGAAGCTTTGTGCTGGCATCAGACATAGAAACCTGGGCAGCTGGTCAGGAATTCAGGCAAGATGTCTAAGAAATAGGCACAGGATGACATTTATTGAGAGCCAAGAATGTTTCAGACACTTTCTAAAAGGTTACATCCCAACCCCTCGCTTTAGGCCCAAAGTAAACTGCAGAGCTTCTCACTTAATCTGACACCAAAGCTCAAGAAAGCATGGACATGTGAGAGCCCTGGGCAGGTGGCAGATGGACGGAGGCCCAAGGGCTAAAGGCAGCTGTGGCCAAGCAGGAGCCCCATGATTTGCCTGGAAAAGCTAGGCAGCCAGCCCTCTCGAGAGCTCACGTGTTTCCTGAGCCTTAGGCCCCTGCAAAGTGTTTACATGCTCATATGTTTGGGGAAAATTTTCCAAATTAACATAATTTTTGCTCCTTTACTTAAGGAGACTCCCATCATTGTTTCTACTTGAAGGCCTGCAAACTCCATGGAGGTGCTGGAGTAGAAACTGTTCACCCAACAGCGAGTAGGGCCCTCAGGCTGGGGCTGCAGGAGGGAGCCCCCCCTAACCCCCCAAAGAGGCGCTGCATTCACCCTGCTGGTCCACGTCACAGTCTGAGCTTGACTATCCCATCCCCCTCAGCAAAGGGGCTACAGACTTTCAGGTTCTGGCTTTTTTTTTTTTTTTTTTTTTTGTGGTATGCGGGCCTCTCATCTGCCTTTACAGATGGGCCACGAGCTCTCAGCAAGGGGATTTGCCTGCAGTCACACAGCTCATAGGGCCAGAGCTAAACTACTAAGCTTTAATGAGCCTGACTACAAAGCCTGCATCTGTCCACCCTCTTACAGTAATGAGAGCAAATCCAAGGACAGGATCGAATCCAACTTTCGGAACTTCCCCCCTCTCCTCCCCAACCACGGAGACCTGCCACCCCGCGCCGCTGGCCACTCCCACAACCCGTGCTCGGCCGTGCTCCCCACCCACACATGCTGTCCCCTCGTCTGCCACCCACACCCCAGCTCCACTCAGGAGTCACCCCATCTGAGGCTTCCCACACTCTCCGTGGTCCCCCTCCTCCTGCAGTACGTAATTCAAACTTCTTCTCTGATGGAATTGTTCCCATTTTAATGAAACCCTTGCCCCTGGACTGTTGGGTTTTGTTGGGGTTTTTTTGCGGTACGCGGGCCTGGCGGAGCACAGGCTCCGGACGCACAGAAGAGTTGCATGGAAAGGGTTTATAATACAACGTCATGATAGAAGAACAGGTTACACTACAACATATGAAGTGTGCTCCCATCTCTGTACACACACACGCAAACACACACACACACGCACGCACACACCCATGGGAGCACACATATACGTGCAATAATGCTTGGAAAGTAACTACTCCAAAGCTTAATCATGGTTATTTCTCAGGGGTGGGATTTCAGTTCATATTTAGCTTTTCAAAAACATAGCTGTTTAAGAGGATAGATTGGGTGAGTTCTCACAACATTTTTTTAAAAACGTCTGGAAGATATGTATTATTTTGCAATGAGATTGCAATATAAAGTTACTTTTCAAATGCCAAAATAAGATGATTTTAATACATATATTTTATGGATATTGAAACTGACAGTGTTAAATGAGACTAATGATCACATTAGGTTCTGAACAAGCTGCCCAAAATGTAGGTACTCCTATGACTCGACTTTAACCTAACCTCTTTAAACTTTCTGCTTCTCAGAGTAAAGTTGAGTCATAGGAGTATATACATTTTGAGCAGCTTGTTTAGATCCTATTACATTTTGTCTAGGGCCATGCCACGGGTATCTGTAGGTGTCCCCGCCTTCTTTCTGTACCTCCCATCGGGGAGGTGGCCCGTCTCACAGAAGGGGAACAGGTGCCCCGAGGGCTGTCCTTCATGAATGAGGGCAGCACTGCCGAGGAAGCTGATTTCTGAGCGAAGGGCCCACCCTCAGAAGGAATAGCAAATAGATGCTCCAAAGTCAGAGGCTCAAGCCATCTGCCTCCTTGGCCACTCCCTGCTTCCAGCTCCTTGGATAAGGGTTCTGTCCAGAAAGATTGTAAATTGCTTTGAAAGTCCAAGGTGTGTATTAATAACCCTGTAGTGCTCCCTGGAGCTATATAAATGCTAAGTAGAACAGAAATTTCTCTGGAGGATCCTCTCACCTGAAAGATCGCCCAGATATAACTGCTTTTGATAAGTCATCAACACAACTTTTAAAATAAAGCAGCCTCAGCCCTTTCACTTCTGACCACGAGACAAAACGTATTGAACCACAGGTTAAACTCCAATTGATTCAGGGTTTTCTCTGGCTTTTCCCTCCTCTGGATCCTCTTTATTGCAGTGAATCAAGATGAGCCCCTGGGCGGCTTTTGTTTAGGTGGTTATTGTGCCTGTTGGCACTGGCATCCGCCCCCCTACCTTGCACCCACCCCACTCCCCAGGTGAACAGCCCAGAATTGGCTTTTACCTACATGACTTGAAATGCCAACTGGGTGAATAAAAAAAATATAACCCTCACCCACGCACGTTGCCTCTCAGAGTAAATTTGGGATCATGAAATGTTCCAGTGAAGTTTCCTGTTGACTAAATATAAGCGTCTTATTTTTCCAACTTTAGTTGGTCATATAGGTCACTCTCTGGGCTTCAGATGGTTGCGTGCACTTGGCCGGAGCGATTTCGGGCTTGCTCACTGTATGGCAATGCCCTTCCCACCCCACATCCCTCAGGCAGCCTGCAGAGCAGATGGGCGTCTGCACAGAGTCCGTTTTGCCCTGGGCTTTCTTGTGCTCAACCTGGCTTTCCTCTTTTTTTTTTTTTTTAAATCTTTACTGGAGTATAATTGCTTTACAATGGTGTTAGTTTTTGCTTTATAACAAAGTGAATCAATTATACATATGCATATGTTCCCATATGTCCTCCCTCTTGCGTCTCCCTCCCTCCCACCCTCCCCATCCCACCCATCCAGGTGATCACAAAGCACCGAGCTGATCTCCCTGTGCTATGCGGCTGCTTCCCACTAGCTATCTATTTTA
>RJWK010029072.1:0-25464 GCA_004363435.1 Platanista minor | reverse complement strand
GAGAGTCCGCCTGCCGATGCAGGGGACACAGGTTCGTGCCCCGGTCCGGGAAGATCCCACATGCCGCGGAGCGGCTGGGCCCGTGAGCCATGGCCGCTGAGCCTGCGCGTCCGGAGCCTGTGCTCCGCAACGGGAGAGGCCGCAACAGTGAGAGGCCCGCGTACCGCAAAAAAAAAAAAAAAAAAAAACTGCGCTAGAACCAACTTATTCATCATCATCATCTTCCTCCTCCTCATCTTCCTCCTCTTTCTTGCTTTTTTCAGCCTTTGTGCTGCATCAGGCTTCCCTTTAGGTCGGTATGCAGCAATATCCTTTTCGTACTTTTCCTTCAGCTTAGCAGCCGCCTTCTCGTAAGGCTGCTTGTCATCTGCAGCAGTGTTATTCCACATCTCTCCCAGTTTCTTTGCAACATCACCAGTGGATAGGCCAGGATGTTCTCCTTTGATTTGTGGACGAGACTCAGAACAAAGCAAGAAAAAGGCCAAAGGAGGCCTCTTGGGTGCACTGGGATCCTTGAACTTCTTTTTTGTTTCCCCTTTAGAAGGGATATAAGTTTTCATTTCTCTTTCATAACGGGCCTTGTCCGCCTTTGCCATGTCTTCAAACTTTGCTTTCTCTTTAGCAGACATGGTCTTCCACCTGTCTGAGCACTTCTCAGAAAACTCTGAGAAGTTGACGGAAGCAAGCATCTGGGTGCTGCTTCTTGTGCTCCTCCCGGCAAGTTTACACAAAGAATGCATATGATGACATTTTGCCTCTTGGCTTCTTAGGATCTCCTTTGCCCATGCTTAATTATTTATCCTCCGCGAGGCACAGAGTCGCCCAGTGCCCCTCCGGCTCTCACTTGTCCCGGCGCTGTCTCTATGGAGCTCAATGTACTGCAAATGGCTGTGAGAGTGGGAGCCAGACGCAGCCTCCTCACTCTCTCCCCTCTGTAACGTTACTCTCTGTAAGTAGTCTTATATCTGCTTTTCAAAAGGTCAGTACAGGTATCCCCTGCTTTTCAAAAGTTCACATTATGTCACTTTGCTTTTACATTTACGAAAGACTTGCATTAGCACCTGTCTTCACTAATCAAAGAAACCCTAAAAGGCTTTTTCAACCAAAGATAATTGCTTCTTCACTTGACATCATTTTGGCTTACAAAAGTTTTCGCAGGAAGGCTGTGCTTTCAGAGAGCAGGGAATCCTGTATTTGTTTCGAACTTTTTTCAGCTGTTGTAGTCTTCCTAGCCATTATTCTTAGTTGTCATTATAGTGAGTATCCTTTGTTTAACCATTTCCCTACTATTAGGCATTTAAGTTGTTAAACTTTTTTTTTTGTTTAAACAGAGCTGAGGTGAATCTATTTTAGCAAGTGTGATAGACTCTCAGATATCTATATGGTATCTTTTGGGGTAAGAAGAAAATTTTCATGGCTCCTGATTGCTTTCTGAAAGGATTGCCTCAGTTTACAGTGCTATAAACTGTGTATGTGAACTTTCCAGCAGTGCATGTTGCTGGAAAGGGCGGGTTTTGGCCGTTGAGTCACTGGATTCAAATTCTAGCCTCAAGACCTACTAGCTGTAACCTGAGGCAGGTTACTTAATCTGGCAGGGTGTAAAATGAGTATAATAAGAGTGCTCCCTGATAGCATGGTTAAATGAGTTACTGTATGTAAAGTGCTTCCAGCTGTGCCTGGCATAGAAACGTGCTCAAATGTTAGTTGTTGTTACTACTAGTAATTGTTAACCAGTTTCATCTGTCTTTATAGTATTAATGCACTTAGCAGTGTCACTTTTATTTGGATTTGTACAAAAGATAGAATTTCATTTTAACTATAGTTAGACCCGATTTTAAGTACTTAAAATGGTGAATTTATAGTTTAAATGCTTTATTTAAAGGTGGTTTTTTGTTTGTTTTTTTTTGAGGTACGCGGGCCTCTCACTGCTGTAGCCTCTCCCGTTGTGGAGCACAGGCCCTGGACGCGCAGACTCAGCCATTCTATAGAACAGTGTTTCTCAGTAGGGCTCATATCTGGAAACCTTCCTCCAGTTCTCTAAGCTCTAGTGTTTGGGCAAAGGCTGGCAGACCTGAATTAAACACAGCCATCATAACTACACTTTCTTTTACAGGAGTGCAAATATTTTGCTTTGTGAAAACTGCCTTAAAATAACCAACCTTTGGGCTTCCAAAGGTGGCGCAGTGGTTGAGAGTCCATCTGCCAATTCAGGGGACACGGGTTCATGCCCTGGTCCGGGAAGATCCCACATGCCGCGGAGCGGCTGGGCCCGTGAGCCATGGCCGCTGAGCCTGAGCGTCCGGAGCCTGTGCTCCTCAACGGGAGAGGCCACAGCAGTGAGAGGCCTGTGTACCGCCAAAAAAAATTACTTGAAAGTGATATTCTCTTTTTTCAGAGTTAATAAGTTATATCTACAAAAAGGTTTTCAACTATTCTGTAATAGAACAAAGTCTGTATTTCAAGTTCTAGACGCTTGTTGATTTTGACATACCATTGCACTCAAGAGTTTATTTATTTAAAAAAAAATTTAAAAAATCTTTTAAAAAAGATTTTATTGGCATATAGTTGATTTACAATGTTGTGTTAGTTTCAGGTGTGCAGCAAAATGCTTCAGTTATACATATGTTCATTCTTTTTCAGATTCTTCACCCTTATAGGTTATTACAGAATATTGAGTAGAGTTCCTTGTGCTATACAGTAGGTCCTTGTTGGTTATCTATTTTATATATAGTAGTGTGTGTATGTTAATCCCAAGCTTCAAGAGTTTACATGTACTTTATTTAACAAGATGGGGAATGATGTTGAGCAAGTCATGTTATACTTCAATTTTTATTTTTATGTCAAATAGAATATCATTTACCCTGTGAAAATGAATCTGTGATGTGCTAAGGATGCCATTAAACACCAGGAATTATTTTTAGGAGCACTGAGATAGCTGTGTGGCCATGGAGCTTGAGTAATTTATTAACCACTCCCAAATGGGTACTTACCTTTGTTGTTCAGTACAAGTGTTTTGAGCACCTCCTGTGAGTTGGACACTGTGCTAGGCATTGAGGAATCAAAGGAGCATAAGACATAGCACTTAAGGAACTTAGAGTAGGGCGACCATACAGACAGATAGGGGTGTAATTTGAAAAGTTCCCCCTTTCACTTTTCGAAGGAGCCCTGGTTTGGGCTGTAAATTATCTGGTCACTTTAGCTTAGAGTCTAATGGAGAAGACATGTAAATGGACATCTATAACATGATG
This sequence comes from Platanista minor, assembly GCA_004363435.1. Taxonomy (NCBI): domain Eukaryota; kingdom Metazoa; phylum Chordata; class Mammalia; order Artiodactyla; family Platanistidae; genus Platanista; species Platanista minor. The sequence continues at coordinate 22,216 of RJWK010029072.1, read as the reverse complement.
TATTCATGCTGTGCTTGTATGTGGAAGGAGATTGGATTACCTCACTCAGCCCTGAGCTGGTCATCAGGAAAGTTTTCCCTGCCAGTAGACGATTAATCAGAGTTTTTACTTTTAAGTTGATTGTTCTCAACTGTTAACATAATTTCTTAGTCTGGCATAGAATCAAGGTATGGAATAAGTGAAAGGGGAGCAGTGGTTTTCAAACTTCATTGCATGTTAGAGTCACCCTGCGAGGCTTTATAAAATTACAAGAGGCTGGCCTCATCTCCAGAGATTCTGATTTAGGTGGCCTGGGGTGAGACCCAGATGTTGATCATTTAGAAAAAGCTCTTTCGGTGATTCTAATGTACGACCAAGCTTTAGAATTTTTCAACTAGGACAACCTTGTCATCTGATAGATGAGATAAGCTACTAGGGCCTAGAGAATTCACACGACTTGCCCAGGATCACAAGTGAGTGGCAGGTCCAATACTAGAATATCTGTCCCCTGATTTTTTTAAAAAATATTTATTTATTTATTTGGCTGTGCTGGGTCTTAGTTGCGGCACGGGAGATCTTCGTTGCCGCGTGCGGGATCTTTAGTTGAGGCATCCGGGATCTTTAGTTGCAGCACGTGGGATCTTTAGTTGTGGCATACGGGATCTAGCTCCCCGACCAGGGATTGAACCTGGGTCCCCTGCATTGGGAGCACAGAGTCTTAACCGGTAGACCACCAGGGAAGTCCCTGTCTCCTGATTTCTAGTCCCAAACCCTTTCTTTTATAGTAGCCAGCTTGCCTTGCATGTTACCCAAACACCACTGTTATCACCATTGTCACTGCTCGATTGTCCTTTTGGTATAGCCAGAGTGATCCACGTAGCACTTGTTCTCTAATTGTTGATTAATTGGTTAAGATAGAGTAAACATTAAATTGTTTCAACAACATTTTTCATTTAAAAAATGACTAAATTTAATTCATCACGTTATTTAATTCTTCATCTTGCCTTCAAAATGTGAGCATAGAATTCAGCCTTCCTTCACTATTCCACATATTGCCAAGAATCCAGTATATTTCCAAGTGGCACTTTGGAGCTAGTATTGAGATGTCACTGTTAAATGGGCCAATTTAATATCACTAATTTCTCCCCTCCCCAGCTTTATTGAGGTACAATTGGCAAGTAAGACTGTATATATTTAAAGTGTACGGCGTGATGATTTGATATAAGTACACATTGTGAGATGATTGCCACAATCAAGTTAATTAACACATCCACACCACTTTTTTATTTTTATTTTTTGGTGAAAATGCTTAAGATCTACTCTCTTAGCAAATTTCAAGTGTACAATACAGTATTATTAACTCTAGTCACCATCCGGTACATTAGATCCGTAGAATTTATTACTAAGTTCTTAGATTAAGAGTAAAATAGAAAAAAACGAAAGTTGGGTTTATTTCATTTTGTCCAGATTTTCATTCAGCTTTGTGCACTTGTAACTGCACAAATGCTCTTTGTTGCTAGCTTTTAAGTGTAAGCTACATGGTCAGTGATGATATTTTCTGCATAGCTGCATGTGCCCCAAAATATGAAGGTATGTGTTGATCCATTAGAACTTTTGTTTAAATATAAGCTGCATTTGTATTTTTCAATGCAAGTGTAAACATAGAAAGGAAACATTTACTTGTTCTCACGTTTCAAATAGTTGTGAGTTTGATTAGATTTAGAGTAAACTGACATTTGTTGAACACCTGCATTCCAGGCACTCATACTCAATGAGGTTTGAACTGTAATATAAATAAGTAGCATTATTAAGAATGTACTATTAATTTTTTTGGTTTTGAACATGATTAGCTGATATAGAAAAACCAACAACAAAAAGGTTTTATTGTCATTTTTTGCTTTTATCTAGAAAATAGAGGTGTGTGTGTAAGTAATATTGGAGATTACCCAAATTGCAATAAAAATTTAGTTTTTTTTGGTTTATGTTAACTATGACCTATCAGGATATTTATTATCTTGTATATTGAAGCCATATTCTTAATGGAGTGTGTTTTTTTTAAGGCCTGATATATGAAAATAGAGGATTACAGCAGAATGAAATAAATGACTTCTTTAATATTGTTAGTGGTAAATTAATCTTTACACAATATATAGAGTAGAAATTATATAAGTATCCCAGGATTTTGTTCAATTCTAGTTCAAACAACATTTGTGTCTGTCAATAAAAGCATGGAGAATAATAGTACTGGGGAGACCACCTACTGATAAATTTAGCAATTGACCCTATCAATTTGAACAGACACCCTCTTTCCCTTAACCTCCTCCCAATGCATGTGATTGTTCCACCCATTAAAAACAAAACAAAACAAGGACCAAATGTGAAATGTGGCTCTAATATTAATATGTATCCATGGGAGAGCTGTCAGGAAACTGTAAGATCTATGTCTTTTGCTTTTTAACCATTGAATTTCTAGAAAAGCGTATTTAGAGCTATGTATTTTTAATGTTTGAATTTCCAATGTTAATATAATAATGGAGAGAAAAAAATTTAAAAGTCTTTATGAAGAGAAAAGTAAAAGTCAGAGCTTGTACAGATGAGAACAGATAAGTGATATTGTTAAAAAATAAACATGAAAAAGACTGCCAAAACCTTGTTGGCTTGTTTTCAAAAGGTATGTGGAAAAGTGTAGTTTTAGAATTGAGCAAATGCAGCTATAAAGGATCTTGACGCTTGTTGATTAAGTCAACTTCATTTAACCCAGAGTTGAGTACTGTGCTTCAGAAAATTTTTAAAGCTGTTTAACATAAAAATGCACTTATAAAAATGGAGAATGTGGTATAAATATTTATATAAATAGCTGTATAATATATTTGAATACCAGTTTTAGCATTTCTTAACATGTTAATTTATATTGAGTTCAGTTAGTTGAGTTATTTTAGCTTAGGATATGAATTAAAATAAATAAAATAATATACTTTTCTTTTTGTGATGTTAAAGGAGGAATAAATTCCAATGAGTGTGAAAATGTGTCAAGAAAAAGGGAAATGTCAGAAGAATTTGAAGCCAACACAGTGGATTCTCTGGTAGATTTGCCATTTGCTACTATTGATATTATAGATGATTGTGGAAGTAAGTACTTTATTAAATAAATACGTGTTTAGAAGCAATGAATAGTAAATTTAGTGATACATATATTTTTTTCTTAATAATTACTTCACCTTAAGTACTTGTCATGGTTTTGAGTTTGGGTTGTTAATAATTGTCTGTTGGTAGTCTATTGATAAAACTATCACAGATAATATTAAGGCATGTCTCACAGAATTTGTGGCCAGATCATTCTGTAGTTTATAAGCTCCTTCAGAAAACAATGGGCCACAACATTCCATGGTTTATAACCACCTCAGTTATTCTGGACCTACTGCTAATTCAGCAGTACCCATTCATCTAACAGATGTTTACTGGCCAAAATGATATGTATTGGAATATAAATAAATACAAAAAAATATAAATAAAGGTAAGCAAAATAAATAAATATATATATGAAATAAACTATACAAATGTATGTAAAAAGAAAGTCTTTCAGAAATGTTGAGGAAGCAGTACAACCTGAGCCACACCTTTGGCCCTGTAGGTTGAATGTTTTCTGGGAGAGAATCCAGCATTAGGGAGTTGCTGACCTGGACCTGGATGGGTCTGTTCTCTTTACAAGCAGAAGGGTCGTTGGTCAATTGGTTAGAAACCCAGTAAACCATCCAGAAGTTTGAGGTTGCTGTGAATCCTGCCTCTGAAAGTTGAGTGGGAGCGTGCAATGGAGAGTCTTTCATTCTAGCACTGATAGGAATAACTTGGTACGCTTCCCACAGAGTGTAAACATTTGTGGAGAGCTTTAGTTTAATTGACTCTACTCTCTTAAGATAATCACAGCCCTTAACTATGAAGCCACACTTAAATGAAGGTTCAAAACAGAGTAGTTCAGTGATTTTTTTTTTTTTTTTTTTTTTTTAGTCACATGTCTTTCCTAAATGTGGCATTCAGTTCTCCTCATTGAAACTACTGTAATCCTTATTTTACCTCACAGAATTCTAGGTCTAAGCTTATAATTATTGAAGATTTTAGAGATAAGGGAAATGATCATTTTATTCCTTATTCATTAGGTAATACTATTAAGTAGTATATTAAAAAATACTTTGAATCTTAAGTATTTTAAAGTATCAATTAAAACCTCCCTTTACCTGGAAAAAAAATTTTGTAACAGAGAAATGTGTATCAAATAAAGATCGAATTTCAGTACTTGGTATAGTAAGTGATTGTCCTGAGTCAATTTTTAAAAAAGGGTAAATTATATCCTGTACCTTTCTGTAATTTATTGGGGAAGCCTGTAAGGCATATTTCACATTTTATTGTGAAAGGACTTAAGGCAAATATTTGTCCCAAATAATAAAAAATAACTGGTATCTGGCAAAGGGTGTAAAAGATAAAAGTCAGTACACCAATATATGGAAAATTATTCAACTTCATAAGTATCAAAGGATGCACGTCAAATTACAATTGTAACATCAGATTGGCAATATCTCTTCAAAATAATACTCAGTGATTTTAATGTTATATCTACATGGCTTCTGACAATGTATTGCTATAGTCCTTTTAGAATGGAGTTTGTTGGGATCTTGAGCAGTGTTCATACATGGGGTAGAGTCACTCATGGAATTCCTACTATAAGGACATAGTCTTGTGGGACGAAGTTTTATTTATAAATATGTGTGTCACAGTGTTTTTAAATAGTAAAAATATTGGGGAAAACCCAAATGTCCATTAGAGTGTGGTTGAATAAGCTATACTAGTGCCTTTAGACTACATAGTATGGAATTATATATTATGAAAATATTTCTGAAAACTATGTAATAGTGAACATTTCCTATATAAAATGCAAAGTGAAAAAGTAGAAGGAAAATATATGTGCTGTTTGTTTACAATTGTGTAAATACTTTACGTGATTTGTCACCAAAATTCACAGTGGTTGTGTTAAGAGGGGAGGTTTCTGAGCAATTTATTTTTTCCTTTTTCTAATCTTCAAATTTTATAAATGCTCTTGATTCTTTTTTTTCTTTTTTGGTAAATTTATTTTTATTTATTCACTTTTGGCTGCATTGGGTCTTCGTTGCTGCACGCGGGCTTTCTCTAGTTGTGACGAGCGGGGGCTAGTGTTGGTTGTGGTGCGCAGGCTTCTCATTGCGGTGGCTTCTTTTGTTGCAGAGCATGGGCTCTAGGCACAATGGGCTTCAGTAGTTGTGGCACTCGGGCTCAGTAGTTGTGGCTCGCGGGCTCTAGAGCGCAGGCTCAGTAGTTGTGGCGCACAGGCTTAGTCGCGCTGCGGCATGTGAGAACTTCCTGGACCAGGGCTCGAACTCGTGTCCCCTGCACTGGCAGGTGGTTCTTAACCACTGTGTCACCAGGGAAGTCCCTGAATGCTCTTGATTCTTTTCATGAAAAAATATGATTAAAATTTTTAGTTGTGGTTAGAAACTTGCTTTTAAAGATGTAAGCTTCATCAATTCAGTAAACAGAGAACTAGAGAAACTCATTTTTTTTTTTTTATACTATCCACTAAGATATCACTAATAGCGTTAAAGTTAGGTGGTTAAAAGTGAGGGCTGTGGAGTCAGACTGTCAAGGGACAAAATTTGCTCCTACACTGTCCTATTGTGTACTTTGAACAAGGGTCTGGGCTTACTTTCATTATCTCTAAAATTGGTTTAATAATGGTAGTTATCTCATAAGTTTGTTGGGAAGATTCAGTTTGTTAATGATGTCCTTACAGCAGTGCGTGGCACGAACTTGCCTCCGTAAATTTTTATTAATTTAATCTTACCCAAATTTTTTGCCCAAATATATTTTTTGAATTAAGTATTAAAAAATTTGCCCTTTGAGAGCAGTATTTTATAATAATATCATTGAGTGCTTCTAGCACATCAGTAAATGTTTTATTATTTCTTTACTTAATCCTGACAATGAATGAGAGAGGTAAATTATTTTTTTAGAAAGTCTTGGTAATTTGCCAAAGATTATTCAGAGTAATTCTATGAAATATAGAAGGTAATATTCTAAGGTGTATACTTAAGAAGTTTTAAGAATGGTTACTTCAAAGATTTTGACTGCTTAAGTAACAGGAAAAAAGGAAACAAATATAAAAGCAAAATCGAATTCATTCTCAGCCTTTTGGCTAAGAGCAAGTATGAAAACAATCAACCAACAATAACAGATGGACTACCTCATTACATTAATTTCTCCCATAATTCATGCCCTTGTAGTTTTTTGAGGTAATTAAACAAACTTTAGGAAAATTAGTTAATTTACAAAATTACTTTGCCTAATTGCTCTGAAAGTTTATAAAGCATTCTCTCAGTTTCTGGAACCAATGGTTTGTAGTGTGACACTGGCCATGAACCAAACTTTGAATGGCACTGCTGCAAGTGGTTTTGTTGTAAAAGTTACAAATATACATATACAGGATGGATGAAAAAGTGATTTTTCCTAGCATCTTGAAAATTGTGGCAAGGGGAAGAGAGTGGTTGTTAGTTATGCTTTAGATCAGAGGTTAGTGAACCCATGGCCCATGGGCCAAATCTATCGCTTTGTAAATAAATTTTTATTAGAAAACAGTTGTACCCATTCAACTGTGTTTTTCTATAGCAGACTTGGGTAGTTTTGACCAAGACCGTATGATCTGCAAAGCCTAAAATATTTATTATGAGGTCTTCTGCAGAAGAGTTTGCCAATTCCTATTTTAGATTTGAAAATGACAGTTAAGAATGATTGCTACTTGTGTAGTGCTTGTTTTTTTTCTGATTATATTATCTTTGTTTAAATGCATCAGACATGTTGTTTGACTTTTTTTCTCTAGTCACTGATGTACCTCAGATAAATTTGGAGAGAAGTAAAGAAAATGAATGGAACAATAAAGATAAAATAAAGAAGAGGAAAAAAAAGCAAAAAGATGATCCACCCAACTATTTCCTATCCATTCCGATCACCAACAAAGAGGTGCTATTTTTTTAAAAATTATTTTTACTAAGTTTATTCTAAATTATATTTAAGGTACACCAAATGCTCATAAGCCCATTTGAAGAAAATGGGCTTTTAAGAGTCTTTGGTGGCTTTTTTAGCTGGGCCACACAGGGAATATAGAATATGTGTAAACAGTAATTTTAAAAAACACTATTTAAACAATAATTTTGCAAAAGCCACTTGAGAAAGTGTTGCCAGGTAGCATGTCAAGGTCCTTTCTAAATGTTTGTTCATCATAGTGGAGGAATCTTTCAGAAGCAGAGAGCTGGTAAAAAAAAGATTCTGAAATCTCTGTGGGGAAAGTAAACTGGGATTTCCTGCTGCTTAGTCCAGTTCATGGTAATGATTATTGCAACGTAATTTCTTTAAAAATTACTCATTGTTGCACCAACTTAATAGTGCATGACAAACTTGGTAGAAATCTATTAAAAGTCTGAAAAATTAATGTGGCATCAGTAATAGGAAATGGGACCAGCCAACTGGCCCACACTAAGAAACCCTTATATGTGACTGAGAGAGAAAACTGCAGTATCTAAGACCTCTAGAGCAGTGAGTTAGGAATTAAAATGCCTTAGGAAAGAACCCCTCATTCGGATGACTGACTGTTTTTATATCTTGGCCCAATTTCATATATCTTGAGAGCTAGATCTGAATTTCTGTTTGATTGTGGGCTCTGATCTCTTAACTGGGCATATTTTCAGGTTGCTTTTCCCTTTATTTAACTAGAATGTTTCTACACAATGCTAGTAAGTTTTTAAAGATCAAAGCAAATGAAATTGAAGTCAAAGAAAAAAATAAATTCTTTTAGGACACTCTAGGAAATATCTAGTCTGTGAGATACAGTTTAGTTGGGGAGAAAGATACATAAAAAGAGAAATGGTGGGCTTCCCTGGTGGCACAGTGGTTGAGAGTCCTCCTGCCAATGCAGGGGACACGGGTTCGTGCCCCGGTCCGGGAAGATCCCACATGCCGCGGAGCAGCTAGGCCCGTGAGCCATGGCCGCTGAGCCTGCGCATCCAGAGCCTGTGCTTCACAACGGGAGAGGCCACAACAGTGAGAGGCCCGCGTACCGCAAAAAAAAAAAAAAAAAAGAGAACTGGTATTACCTAGCAATACAAGATTTTAGAATTTGATGCAGTAAAGAATCAGACTTTGGGTTTTACTGGTACGTAGTGGCAGGTTGACAGTAAAATAGCCCTTAAAAGTGTTTAGCTGATGCAAAGTTTAATGCAATCAGAAATTATATATTAAAATACTTGCGAGTTATTTGGACAGGTTTTCTTTGAGATTTAGGATCACATGTACCTATGGGAATGAGAAGAAAGCAGGAAGCCACAGGTGGTGCTATTTAAGCAAGCAGTCAGACAGAGGCCAGGTCCTGAGGAAACTGCCTGTGAAACAGGCCACGTGACGTCCCCAAGGGCACATGATTTCTGCTTGGAAGAGACGCCGGGTTCCTTATTTTGATTTCTTGCTTAGAGATTGTTTCACTCCAGCGTCTGTGAGTGTAGATGTTAGGTGAGCCCTTCTCTAAGTTGCTTTGCTTAGGTCCTTCCTTTCCTCTCGTTCCCTGCCTGCCTCTGTTCTTGGCCCTGTTGGTCGGAGCAGCAGCTCTGCAACCCCTCTGAGCCTGTCCCAGCCCCTTCCAGCCCTGTGCCGGCTTCCCGCCTTCTCCAGTGAAGACTGGTGGGGTGATGTGCTGGGGTAGGGCTGGCAGGGGAGGGGACCAAGGGGAAGGAGGGTGGAGAGATTCTTTTCTTCTGCTACTTAGTTCAGGATTCAGGCTGCAAAGATGAGAGGAGGGGATGAGAGAACTGTTTGCAGCCCTTAGTTTTCACCCCGCAAGCTGCTTTGTTTCAGCCTGTAGCCTTTGTTTCTGCTTCTCAACTTCTTGGAGGTTCTGTAGAAAGTGAGGAGAGTACAGGCTTTGGAACCTGACAGACCTTGTTCGGATACCAGCTGGATTACGAACTCCACTGTGGATGTAGGTCAGGTTACTTAATTGCTGTAGTTGCGGTGTCTTCAGTTGTAAAATGGAGGTGATAATGATTATTTTCTAAATCCAAATCTGGGCACATCACCTACATGCTTATACACTTCAGTATTTTCCCATTGTTGTTAGGATGAAGACAAAGTCTTTACCGTATTCTAGAAGGTTCTCCATGGCTTGGCCTTTTCCACCTCATCCCTCGTTCCTTCTGCTTGAGCCCCTCTGGCCTTGCTTGAACTTGCCAGTTTCCCTCTGCCCTCCGGAAAGCCTTCTCTGGCTGGGAGTTTTCTTTCCTCTCCTTTTGATTTTGTTCATGCCAAAATCTCAGCTCAAACCTCTCCCACCGGTGACCACCCTGACTAGGTCAAACCCACCCCCCACCAAAGCAAAACGAAACAAAACAAAACACAATACAACACTTTCATGGCTTTCCTTTTGTCATTTGTCATCCTTGAAATTTGACACTTGTTAATCTTCCTCACAAAATTTTTCAGGTCGTTCCCAGTACCTAGAACGGAGTTTGGCAAGAGTAGGCGCACACACACAAAATTCTGTCATTTCAGGGTGGAAGGTGTGTTTCTGGCACACCAAATTCCAGCCAGAACGTTTGTAAATAATAAATACAGTGTTACAAATGCTGGTTTTATAATATAGTTTCAACGGCAGTTTGTTTTCCAAGGGGTAGGGTGACTTGTAATAGTGGGGCACACAAACTTCAAGTAACCTGGAAACCAAAGAATTTAATATTTCCCTCTCAAGAGACTTATTTGTGGGTAACAGAAAGCTTAATGCAAATATGGGGAGGAGGACTAGGAATAGGACGAGATTAGAAGATACTTTTTATATCTTTCGTATGAGCACCTTTTTGGTGTGTTTGTTTGAAAGTATCTAATGTTAATTTTCTGTTGAAACTACTTATGGGCTTTTGTGGGAAGGCCTGGGAAAAGGAGCAGCATTTATAACATTATTTCAATGGGAGACTGTATTCCAAGTTCCAATTAAGTGACCTGCAAACAAGCTTTTGGAAGCTAGCACATTGACAATGAGCTGCTCTACTTTTGGCCTCTACTTGTTGGCATCTAGTTTTAAAGAAAAGTATTCAGACTTATAAGCATCTTTGATTTTTAAACACGTTATTAGACATTTGGAATGCTTTAGTTTTGGAAAATCATGATTTTCATAGCTTTAAGAAATAGAATTGGAAAATGAATTAGAACGACTGCATAAAAATATCCTAATTGCATGTATGTGAAAGTATGTGTTTCTCCACTACCTGTAATTACACATTAGTTTAAAAATAAAAAGATGAGAAATTTTATGGCATTATAATAAATCCTAAATATTTCTTAACTGGCTAGAATTGCTTAATTATTAGTGCTGGGTGGATTTGCCCGTATGTTGGTTTTATATGCTTTCTTATGAGACGTAATAATTTAAGGTAAGTCAACACTGAAAAATGCAAGTGAACAATCAGAAAGAAGCTGATTGAAATTAGGAGTGTATTAATTGTTTTATACTAATGGAAAAATATGATGCTCTTTAGGGGTTTTAAAAGGCATTTGCTACATTTAATTCTGTATTTCATCATTTTGTAATGTGAAAATTATCAGTCTTATGAAAAGATGAAAAATGATTTGTGCAATCTGTTCCTTTCTGGGAAATGTAGTTGTGAAAATACTTGATATCATCATATATGTTAAAATACAGAAAATTCTCCTATTTTCGGATGTTTTTAAAATTTTTACTCTACTTATTGCTGTATCATTAAATTATCAAGTTTTTTCCTTTGTGTAAACAAGCAAGAAAAATGACTATATTCAGCTTTGAAGAAAAGTTAGGTAGCAAATTGATGGGATAATTCTGTTAAATCTTAATGAGGCAGCAAATTTAGGAATAATTTATGTTAACAGCTTAGAAAAAATCCAAAAATAATGTCAAAAGATGAGGTCAAGGACATTCTCCTTTTGTGTGCTAGACTATAACTACTCTCCCTCACGAACTAACTTGAAGGGTTTTTCTTTGAGCTCATGTATGCTTTTAATCAACTAGAAAGCTTAAAAGATAGAAAAATGAAATTTCTTATTGTGTCATTTTTAGGCATGTGGAACATGGCTTAGTGGTGAGGTTTAGCAGATTCCTGTCTGTTTTTATTCTCTAAATACAAAGAAACTACTCAATGAATGAAACATTTAAGATTTTAATAAGCTTTTATTTTATTTTATTTTATTTTTATTTTTTTTTGTGGCGGTACACGGGCCTCTCACTGTTGTGGCCTCTCCCGTTGCGGAGCACAGGCTCCGGACGCGCAGGCTCAGCGGCCACGGCTCACGGGCCCAGCTGCTCCGCGGTATGTGGGATCTTCCCGGACCGGGGCACGAACCCGTGTCCCCTGCATCGGCAGGCAGACTCTCAACCACTGCGCCACCAGGGAAGCCCTAAGCTTTTATTTTTTAAAGTTTCTTTTAATATTCTGCTTAAATATGGCTCTACAACATTAGGTATAAAAAATGTGCATTGTGCAATACTGCCAGTGGCTGGGGGTTATGATGACAGATACGCTTTAAAGGCTTTGTAGAATTTTAAACAGGGGCTGTAAAAATTAGTTTCCTTTGGCCTTTAATGACATTGGTACTTTTTAAAAAAAAATTTATTTATATTTATTTTTGGCTGCATTGAGTCTTTGTTGCTGTGCAGGGGCTTTTCTCTAGTTGCGGCGAGCGAGGGCTACTCTTCGTTGTGGTGTGTGGGCTTCTCAACGGGTAGCTTCTCTTGTTGCAGAGCACGGGCTCAAGGCGCGCGGGCTTCAGTAGTTGTGGCAGTCGGGCTCAGCAGTTGTGGCACACGGGCTTAGTTGCTCCGCGGCATGTGGGATCTTCCTGGACCGGGGCTTGAACCCGTGTCCTCTGCATTGCCAGGCAGATTCTTAACCACTGTGCCACCAGGGAAGCCCAACGTGGGTACCTTTTAAAATGGCATACAGAGAAGACTCTGAAGTACTTTCGTTTTTTCTTTTTATCTTTTAAGAATATAATTAGTAATAAAATGCATTAAAAAAATTTTTAAAGATGATATCAAGGAATATGTAAATTGATCTGGAGCATCAAAGCATAGTTAGAGATACATTACTTGATTAGATTATCTTTAGAATTTTCATAGGATAAGGTTAATTTTGCATTATAAGTACTGTGTGACTTCAGAGAAAGTCTTCAAAGTGTTTTTACAAATTTTAATTTGCAACAAGCTACTGGATAATTCAAAGATATGAATGGTCTAAAACTATTTTTCACTAAATAGTAGGACATTGCACTAAAATGCTGAATATACAAATGGATGGAAATTTTTGAGCATTGTCCTGAATTTACATATAATTAGTTTTTGAGCTTAGGACTCAGTTTTTATGAAAATGCAGATACTCTACCACTAAGTGCAAGTGGCAAACCCCAGGTGTGACGATGAAAATGTCTCCAGGCATTGACAAATGTCCCCTGGGGTAGAGAACCACTGATTTTAATAATAGTGGCAGTGTTGCAGACCTTATATTAGGCAAATGGTGCAGAGCTTGCGAAGTGTTTTCCTGTAGCTTGTCTGCGTGACCTTTAACACATCCCTGTAAGTTTGGCAGTGCTTTACAATTGAAGAGACCAAGACTCCCTGAGACTAGGTAACCTCTGTGGGGTTCCACCTGCCGCAGACGTGGGGTTAAAATCCAGGATTTCTGATACCAGTCCAGTACCTTTAATTTGCATCACTCTGTATTAAAAAGTTCTCATCCTAAACCACTTTTTCACGATCAGTTAAGCTAGAATTACCATTTGTACCAGCTAAGATGTGAAGATGTAATTATACTGTTTTGAGGTCTGACATTCTTGAGCTCGCATGATTTACTCGGCACTGGCTAGGCCCTTCCCACGTGAACCTGGACCCTCTTGAGCTGCTTCCTCATTCCTGAAAGCTGATCTCAGCACTTCACTGCACCTGGAAAAATCTCTCAAAAATTCATGTGTAAAATCCTCGCAGAGTAGTGTAGACTTGTACTAAAGGCTTTTATGAGAGGGCCTGTGTGCTCTGTTACACAGGATCCAGTAAGACTTCCTCAGAATCTCCTTTAAATGCCCTTTTTTCCCTTGAGGTTTCATGTCTTGAGTCACTACCCGCATGTCTGCCCGTCTCCTTGTCTCCTCTTGAAAACACGTTACTTGTACCTCTTCCTGCACGGCTCTCTGGCCGCTTCTACTTTCTTCCCTCCTCATTCCTGGATCTTTCCCTCCAGGTACTTCCCTCATCTTTTCTCATGTATTGCAATTTATCCTTTTCTCAAATTCCTTTGCTATTTTGGGTATATGATCTTGAAAAGATTTTTTTGATCTTCTGTGTTTCAATTTAGTTTTAATGGAGACAGTACCAATATCTTACCTCACAGGATCGGCGGGAGGCTTCAGTGAACTAATATATGTAAAATGCTCACTCTAGCGCCTAGAACCTAGTGACCACACAAGAAAGGGTAGTTACTGTTGTGGTCTCAATGTTGTGTTTGTTTTTTATTACCAGGCACTGTGGCGAGATGGCGGGGTGGAAGAAATAGATGTTGCCCTCGGGGAGTTTACAATTTAGTTTTATCAATATAGAGGTAGAGGAAATGCTGACTCTGTAAGATCTTTGTGTACTATTGCTTTAGGAGCATTTTAATGATCAGGCTGTCAGTATTCTTTTGTTGGGTGTCGTGGAAGTGACATCTTCCCCTGGGAGATCTCGTGTTAGGTGTTACTGCATAACTTCCTACCAGGAAAACACTGTTTCTCATGTTACTGTCCACCAGGTTGCAAGGAATAGAGAAATGCTGAGGTTATTTTGGGTGATGTGGATTTATTGTAAAGATACGTGAGAAGTCAGATCCTAGGATAGCATCTCATGATTTGCCCAGTTGCATTCTGCAGATAATGGGAACATTGTTCAGGGTGAAACGGCTTCTTTAGTATCAGAATAGCCTGCTGTGCTCATGATTCAGTTGTTTCTTTTTTTTTTTTTTTTGCGGTACGTGGGCCTCTCACTGTTGTGGTCTCTCCCCTTGCGGAGCACAGGCTCTGGACACGCAGGCTCAGCGGCCATGGCTCACGGGCCCAGCCGCTCCGCGGCATGTGGGATCTTCCCGGACCGGGGCACGAACCCGTGTCCCCTGTATCGGCAGGCGGACTCTCTACCACTGCGCCACCAGGGAAGCCCGATTCAGTTGTTTCTTATCTCTGCTGTCTTTTTAGGGCTCTGCTTCTATTGCCAGCCCCCTCTCTCTTCTTTTTCTCTCTAATTCTGCTGCCTCTGGGCTTCTACGTGTGCTCTTTTCTCTGGGGATTGCTTGGTTTGCTAGTCCCATATTCAAGCCATTTTCCAGTGCACTCACACTTAGAAGTTGACTAGAATGGTCTCCAGCTGCAAATGGAGGAGGGAAAAGCCACCATTTCTCTTCTTTGTTCTCATTAGGTTGAGAGGGGAAGGCTGACGAGGGACCAGGGATTTTGCTTAGGTGCGGACTGTACAGTTTTTCTAACATATGCATTTAGACTTGTTTGCAGCTCTCTCTCCATGGTGATGCCCCTCCTCACGTGTCTGGGGAAATGACAGTTGTCATTCCTGTTGAAATAATTGCTGTCCTAAAAAATCTTAAAGGCCATGAAGAATGGGTTCCCAGACACATTCACCTGGGGACAAATAAATATTACTGCCAACAGAAATGGAATGTTGTCTGCCAGTTTGACCTTTCTGTGGCAAGAATAAAACTTTTATTTTTAGGAAAGATCATAATTATAGTGAGTCATACTGTATATTCCAAGGATAAATTTCTGAAAAGATACATGGCTATTGAGAATTTTTCCACTCAACCAGTGGCCCAGTCTATAAAAGAAGGGTGTTGGGCTTGATGCTCTTAAAATGGACGAGCATCGTGCGATTTTTTTTTTAACTTAAACATCCTATTAAACTTTCCAAGTCATTTCTCCAGGATATTTGAGAATAGTTAGACAATTAAGCGTTGTTTGGCTGAAAGATCTTGACATCATTCTCATTTCATATGTTGCTTATTTTTCTTCTCAATTTCAGTGATACCATAAGGAAATTTTGCTTACCTAATCTCTGTTTTGTCTGTGTGTGATTAGATTACAAAAGGAATTAAGCTCCTGCAAAATGCAATAATACAACAAGATCAGCGACTGGCCAAAGCAATGAACAGTGATGGTTCCTTTCATATTACCCTGCTAGTGATGCAGTTATTAAATGAAGATGAAATAAACATGTGAGTAATACATCTTTCTGGAATATTGTTTTCCAAGTTATTACTGTAATTTGAGTAATCATAGCAGAACCAAAAGAGGCATTGCAATTCTAAAGAAGTATTTTTTTTTAAGAAGTATTCTTTATTATAATTTGTTCCAATTAATAAGCCAATGTACAGAATTAGCCATATAAATATTCTTCCTGATCTACACTTTTTTTTTTTTTTTTGGCTATGCTGCTGTGTGGCACGCAAGATCCTAGTTCCCTGACCAGGGATCGAACCCATGCCCCCTGCAGTGGAAGAGCAGAGCCCTAACCACTGGACCTCCAGGGAATTCCCCTTAATCTATACTTTCAAACTGTTATTGTTATCAGAGGCAGTGGTTATGCAGTTATTTTATCTACTTTAATTAGGTAAGCACTCTGGAGTCTGACCATTTAGGTTACGATTCCAGGTAAAGATTCTGGAACCATGGCCCAACCATGTCTTAACAGCTGCCCAATTTTGGGCAAATCATTTACTTTTTAAATAAATGGAGAAAATAATAGTACCTAGTACCTGTAAGAACTCTTAGTATAGGGCCTGGCACATAGCAGGCACTTGATAGTATTAGCTATTAGAGGTGCCATTTACTAGATTAACGGACAATTTCAGTTTTACTTCCTTCATTCCTAGAGTACCTGTACCCCCTGTACCTCCAAACCCAGAGCTGTACCATAAAAGTTGAGTATTAGTCATTGATTGCTGCTTTCCAGCCTGGAGTGGAGAAACCTTGCTCTTCCTCAAATTCTCTGGGATGCTCTGTCTGTCGGTATGAGCACCCCTTGCCCTGTTAGCCCCTGTTTAGCCCCGCTGGATTAAGCTCAAGCATAAGCTCTTTGGAAAGCCCAAACCAGAATTACAGGTTACTTCTGTTTTCTACCCTGACATATAGTCTCCTGAGGGAATGAAGAACAAGGCTTGGATTGGGAAGGGGGTGAGGAAAAGGAAAAATAAAAGGGAGAGAACAGTAAATCAGTAACTCAAAATATACAGTCAAATTATGATTCGGGGAAGTGATGTCTTTTTTTTTTTTTTTTTTTTTTTGCGGTACGCGGGCCTCTCACTGTTGCGGCCTCTCCCGTTGCGGACGGAGCACAGGCTCCGGACGGACGCGCAGGCTCAGCGGCCACGGCTCACGGGCCCAGCCGCTCCGCGGCACGCGGGATCCTCCCGGACCGGGGCACGAACCCGTGTCCCCTGCATCGGCAGGCGGACTCTCAACCACTGCGCCACCAGGGGAGCCCAGTGATGTCTTTTTGAATAGTAGAACCGCGTGTCTTTAGGGAATCAGTCTTTTGATCTCTCTCAACGTGATCCACCCAAGAGCAGGTCTTCAGCACCCTGCAATGACAGAGAGGACCAGAAGATTTTACTTAACTCATTTTCACTGTTCACTTTGCCAATCAGAAGAAAAAAGAAATACTCTGATGCTCTTAAAAGAAAAGAAGCCAGAGAAGATGTGACACAAGATGAAAGCCTGAGAGAAAATGAGTGGTCCTCTGTGTGTTAGAATGGTGGACTAGTCAGGGTTCCCCAGAGAAACAGAACCAATAGGACGGATATCCATTTGGATATCTAGCTATATGGATATACCTGTATCTACAGCTGTAGCTATATATAGAGAGATTTATTTTAAGGAGTTAGCTCACATGACTGTGGGGGGCTGGCAAGTCCACACTCTGCAAGGCAGCCTGGCAAGCGGCAGACCCAGGCAAGGTTTGACAGTATAGGCTCGAGCCCAAAGGTGGCCTGGAGGAAGAATTCCTTCTTCCTTGGGGGACCTCAGTCTTTTCTCTTAAGGCCTGCAACTGATTGGATGAAACCCATCCACATTCTGGGGGATGATCTGCTTTACTTAGGGTCTACTGATTTAAATGTTCATCACATCTAAAAGAATTCCTTCACAACAACACCTAGACTGGTGTTTGGCCAAACACTAGGTATCGTGGCCTCAGTTGACGAATAAAATTAACCAGCACAAATGGCAAGAGCAGGAGCAAATACTGAGCTGGTCTCGCAGATGGCAAGTAGGAGATGCTGAACCAGTGATTAATCCAGAAGAACTGCATGTGGTCAGTGAAACCACAGCCAGCTGGGAGGAGCGTTGTTGTCCAGCATGGGAAGGAGTCTAGAGGCCCTCTGGTGCTGGGTGGAGTGAGCAAATCAGAGGAAGAGGCATGAAGCCGGGCACATCCTGGCTCCCCTTTTGGGGTTGACTGTTCCAGCCATTGTTGGAGCAGAGAACTGGGAGTGATAGAGACACTCACCTTGGTTTGGGATTCTCAGGGAGTAGCTGGGAAAAGCTCAAGCTCTTCAGACAAGTTCCTGTTCAGTAACGCTGAAAGAATGTGCCACCGCACAGCGGGTAGATCCAAGTCAAGGGAGATATCTAACACCTGGACCTGAGGTAGTTCCTTCAATTCACCATTGCCTATCAAGGTATGTAGATAGATCCAGAAATTTCTTTGTGCCCTGGTGGGTAGACTTGGAAGTTCAGAGAGAATCGGTGGATCAGAAGGAACAGGATGAGGGACAGCAACACTGCTGAATATCCGTGTTTCTTGATCAGAGACCCCAGCAGGGATCTTGTGCTTCAGCAGCACATGCCAGTGCAATGCCCAGAAAGAACAGGTGGGCTTTCATGGACACCAGTGTAGGGCACCCAGGGATATGACCAGACCAGTCACTGTGAAATAGGAATCTCTTAGGACCCAAACAGCAAGCAGATCAAAGAGCTTCTTCAGTCCTCTTATAAGAGTATGCTGGGGGCTTCCCTGGTGGCGCAGTGGTTGGGAGTCCACCTGCCGATGCAGGGGACGTGGCTTCGTGCTCTGGTCCGGGAAGATCCCACATGCCACGGAGCGGCTGGGCCTGTGAGCCACGGCCGCTGGGCCTGCGCGTCCGGAGCCTGTGCTCCGCAACGGGAGAGGCCACAACAGTGAGAGGCCCGCGTACTGCAAAAAAAAAAAAAAAAAAAAAAAAAGTATGCTGGAATCCCTGGGAAGGGGGAGGGGAGAGGGAAGGGAAAAACAATCCTGAAAGGAGGTTTGAATTAACTGAATAATTGTACCCCAAAGAGACCTTTTTAAACCAGAGAAGACTGAGTTACCGTTGATTGATAAGTTTAGGGTTTATCTCTCTTATCGGAAATGGGTCTTGGCTATGGCATGTATATATATTTCAGTCTCTGCACCTCAGCCACGATTCCCCAAGCAAATGTTTTTTTATTTTATTTCCTTAACAAGTGTTCTGAGTCAGGCAGCACAGAAATGTCACCTTTTTTATACATTGGAGGAAACTGTCAGTCCTAGGAATTAAGTGAATGCCGGTCAGTAGACAAGCCAGAACTAATCAGTTTTCTATTATTATTCCACGGAGTGTGATTGTGAAAGATGGAGAGGTAGAGGGAGAGGAGTGGGATGGGGACAGGAGGGAGAAGATGAGCACAAGTGCATGAAGGACGGGAGAGATTAGTCTGCTGGACGTACAGATGGCCTCCTGTGTCTCAGTAGCCTCTACTGATGGACACGTAACTGACTAGAAATACTGGTAAGTGGTGTGCAGTCAGATTGGGGTGAGGGGGTGGGTATGTTCTCAATGTATTATAATGTTTACATTTCTCAGTGGAGGTGGGACTGCCTTCTTTAGGAGACTTTTTTTTTTTAACGTCTTTTTTTGAGTGTAATTGCTGTACAATGTTGTGTTAGTTTCTGCTGTATAACAAAGTGAATCAGCTATATGTATACCTATATCCCCATATCCCCTCCCTCATGCACCTCCCTCCTACCCTCCCTATCCCACCCCTCTCGGTGGTCACAAAGCACCGAGCTGATCTCTCTGTGCGATGCAGCTGCTTCCGACTAGCTATCTATTTTACGTTTGGTAGTGTACATATGTCCATGCTACTCTCGCACTTCGTCCCGGCTTACCCTTCCCCCTCCCCATGTCCTCAAGTTCATTCTGTACGTCTGCATCTATATTCCTGTCCTGCCCCTAGGTTCATCAGAACCATTTTTTTTTTTTTTAGGTTCCATATATACGTGTTAGCATACGGTATTTGTTCTGCTCTTTCTGACTTCACTCTGAATGGCAGTCTCTAGAGCCATCCACCTCACTACAAATAACTCAATTTCATTTCATTTTATGGCTGAACAATATTCCACTGCATATATGTGCCACATATTCTTTATCCATTCATCTGTTGATGGACACGTAGATTGCTTCCATGTCCTGGCTATTGTAAATAGTGCTGCAATGAACACTGTGGTACATGCTTCTTTTTGAATTACGGTTTTCTCAGGGTATATGCCCAGTAGTGGGATTGCTGGGTCTATGGTAGTTCTATTTTTAGTTTTTTAACGAACCTCCATACTGTTCTCCGTAGTGGCTGTATCAATTTACATTCCCACCGACAGTGCAAGAGGGTTCCCTTTACTCCACACCCTCTCCAGCATTTATTGTTTGTACATTTTTTGATGATGGCCATTCTGAGCAGTGTGAGGTGATACCTCATTGTAGTTTTGATTTGCATTTCTCTTATGATTAATGATGTTGAACATCCTTTCATGTGTTTGTTGGCAATCTGTATATCTTCTTTGGAGAAATGTCTATTTAAGTCTTCTGCCCATTTTTGGATTGGGTTGTTTGTTTTTTTGATATTGAGCTGCATGAGCTGCTTGTATATTTTGGAGATTAATCCTTTGTCAGTTGCTTTGTTTGCAAATATTTTCTCCCATTCTGAGGGTTGTCTTTTGGTCTTGTTTGTGGTTTCCTTTGCTATGCAAAAGCCTTTGTTTCATTAGGTCCCATTTGTTTACTTTCGTTTTTATTTCCATTTCTCTAGGAGGTGGGTCAGAAAGGATCTTGCTGTGATGTATGTCATAGAGTGTTCTGCCTATGTTTTCCTTTAAGAGTTTTATAGTGTCTGGCCTTACATTTATGTCTTTAATCCATATTGAGTTTTTTTTTTATGTATTGTGTTAGGAAGTGTTCTAATTTCATTCTTTGACCTGTAGCTGTCCAGTTTTCCCAGCACCGCTTATTGAAGAGGCTGTCTTTTTTCCATTGTACATTCCTGCCTCCTTTATCAAAGATAAGGTGACCATGTGTGCATGGGTTTATCTCTGGGCTTTCTGTTCTGTTCCATTGATCTATAATTCTGTTTTTGTGCCAGTACCATACTGTCTTGATTAGTGTAGCTTTGTAGTATGATCTGAAGTCACGGAGCTTAATACCTCCAGCTCCATTTTATTGGCATATAGTTGCTTGTAGTAATCTCTCATGATCCTTTGTATTTTTGCAGTGTCAGTTGTTACTTCTCCTTTTTCATTTCCTAGTCTGTGATTTGAGTCTTCTCCCTTTTTTCCTTGATGAGTCTGGCTAATGGTTTATCAATTTTGTTTATCTTCTCAAAGAACCAGCATTTAGTTTTATTTATCTTTGCTACTGTTTCCTTCATTTCTTTTGCATTTATATCTGATCTGATCTTTGTGATTTCTTTCCTTCTACTAACTTTGGGTTTTTTTTGTTGTTGTTGTTCTTCTTTCTGTAATTGTTTTAGGTGTAAGGTTAGGTTGTTTATTTGAGATTTTTCTTGTTCTTGAGGTAGGATTGTATTGCTATAAACTTCCCTCTTAGAACTGCTTTTGCTGCATCCCATAGGTTTTGGATCATTGTGTTTTCACTGTCATTTGTTTATAGTAATTTTTTGATTTCTTCAGTGATCTCTTGGTTATTTAGTAGTGTATTGTTTAGCCTCCATGTGTTTGTATTTTTACAGACTTTTTCCTGTAATTGATATCTAGTCTCATAGCCTCATGGTCAGAAAAGATACTTGATATGATTTCAGTTTTCTTAAATTTACCAAGGCTTGATTTGTGACCCAAGATATGATCTATCCTGGAGAAGGTTCCATGAGCACTTAAGAATAAAGTGTATTCTGTTGTTTCGGGATGGAATGTCCTATAAATATCATTTAAGTCCATCTTGTTTAACGTGCCATTTAAAACTTTTGTTCCCTTATTTTTCATTTTAGATGATCTGTCCATTGGTGAAGGTGGGGTGTTAAAGTCCCCTACTTTTATTGCGTTACTGTCAATTTCCCCTTTTATGGCTATTAGCATTTGCCTTATGTATTGAGGTGCTCCTATGTTGGGTGCATAAATATTTACAATTGTTGTATCTTCTTGGATTTATTCCTTGATCATTATGTAGTGTCCTTCTCTGTCTCTTGTAATAGTGTTTATTTTAAAGTCTGTTTTGTCTGATATGAGAATTGCTACTGCAGCTTTCTTTTGATTTCCATTTGCATGTAATATCTTTTTCCATCCCCTCATTTTCACTCTGTGTGTGTCCCTAGGTCTGAAGTGGGTCTCTTGTGGAGAGCATATATACGGGTCTTGTTTTTGTATCCATTCAGCCAATCTGTGTCTTTTGGTTGGACCATTTAATCCATTTACATTTAAGGTAGTTATTGGTATGTATGTTCCTATTACCATTTTCTAATTGTTTTGGGTTTGTTTTTGTAGGTCTTTCCTTCTCTTGTGTTTCCTGCCTAGAGAATTTCCTTTACCATTTGTTGTAAAGCTGGTTGGGTGGTGCTGAATTCTCTTAGCTTTTGCTTGTCTGTAAAGCTTTTGATTTCTCCATCGAATCTGAATGAGATCCTTGCTGAGTAGAGTAATCTTGGTTGTAGATTTTTCCCTTTCATCACTTTAAATATGTTCTGCCACTCCCTTCTGGCTTGCAGTGTTTCTGCTGAAAGATCAGCTGTTAACCTTATGGGGATTCCCTTGTATGTTATTTGTTGCTTTTCCCTTGCTGCTTTTAATATTTTTTCTTTGTATTTAATTTTTTTTTTTTTTTTTTTTTTTTTT
>RJWK010029071.1:0-25454 GCA_004363435.1 Platanista minor | reverse complement strand
TGAGCCATGGCCGCTGAGCCTGCGCGTCTGGAGCCTGTGCACCACAACGGGAGAGGCCACAACAGCGAGAGGCCCGCGTACCGCAAAAAAAAAAAAAAAAAAAAAAAAAAGAAGGCATTGCTTGGAAGAATAAATTACCTCTTAAAGTACCTCCTACATAATCAAGCTAGCGTGACAACTACTTAACTGACAAATTTCACTCCAGCGTTCCCCACGATCTGGCTCTCTAGTTTTCTCTTATTTCAGAGCCCACTTGTTCATATTCCTCCCACCACATGGATCCTCTCATGCTCCTTGAACATGCCAGGCACAAGGAGTTACGTACTTTTCTGGGTTTTTTTTTTTTTTCCTGCTTGGAACCTCTTCCCTAAATTATCCACGTGGGTACATCTTCAGACTTTGGCATAAATGTCACCACTTCAGTGAAATCTGTCCTATCCTTTTTAAAATTTTACCACCACAAGCCTTTCATTGCCAGCTGCCTCTCCTGCTTTATCTTTCTTCACAGCACTTACCAGCAACTAACACATTCCATATTTTAATGTGTATCTGATTAATTAATTTGTTTATTTGCACCCCCATTCCTGCCCAGAAAGTAAACCTTAGAGGGTAAGGAGTTTTCTGTTTATATCACTGCTAAACCCTAAAAGTGTATATGGCATATGCTAGGCATTAAATAGATATTTAAAATAATTGAAGTTTCTCTTGTCTCCATACTACTCTTTCCTCAGTTGAGATTCAGATCATCAGACGACACTTCCTGTTTACTCCAATTCATAAGTAAACTTCTTTAATTGCTAAAACACTCTCCAAACCATCCCCACTTATCATACTCTGATCCAAGGCTATCCAATATTCTCATGCTCAGAATAACAAGAACTCAAGGGTAATTATCTTTCATGTGCTATATATTAATTAATTAATTATCTTATTCATTTATTGTTAGTTCATGTGTTTCTTCTCCATCCCCAGCCCTAAGCATAAACATTAGAGGTGAAATTCCATGAAAGTAGGCATTTAGCTTGTTTTTTTTTTTAACAATGAATGGCCATAAGAGAAAAGTATATACATGTGCAATATTTTTAAGGGACATAAATTGAATTAACTATGTAGGCTAATCTCTCTAAAATCTAGAAAGAAGTATGGTAGGCTCTAGGAGGTAAGATTCTGGGACCAGATCTTTCATTTCCTGCCATTACTTCTCTACACAAATTTTATAGTCTAAACAAGTTAACCTTTTCTGAACAAAATGCCCAGTTTTCACTCCAGTGATTCTGCTTACACCATTCTGCTTTCATGAGGAGTTAGAACATGACCTCATAGTAGCTTATGACAGTCTTTCATATGCTTGCTAATCATCCCTCGAAAATGAATCCTTTCATCACCTTCTCATTTAGCGTCACAGTCGTCTTTTCATAGTGTTTTTAAAAAGGCATGTAGGGGAAGTGTTGGTACAAAAGTATGGTAATAACAAGGACAATGTGTGTCTTGTCCATTAACTGATCTCAACGAGTTTACAGACTGTCACTGCAATCTGATGTGTGCCTGCTTTGTAAGATCAACTAATACTCATTGACAATTTACTACTTGCCTGATTGATAACTTCCAAAAGCAGGGTCTGCAAATAAAGGGACTCAGAAGGAGCGGGAACAAGGCAGTGACTCCTTCTTACATAGTGGAGTGTCAGTTCCTTCTGGACAGTATGCCAGGGCTCATCTCTTGATAAACTATACCTTGATACTCCCACTTTATTTTTCTTCCTGCTCACTGCACATTGTCAGGATGTCCCAGATGAAAAGTTATAATTTCTTTCAATGATCTGAATATATTGGTTTTTCTCCAGAACTGATTCTCCTCTAAAAGCCTGCAGGTTATGGCTTTTCAGTCCCACAGAAAGATAGGAATCCCAGGTATCTAGTCAGGATTTCAAACTGGCGTATCAGAGGGAATATTTACACTGCATGACTCCAGCTAATAGAATGCCGTATTCTTTGATGCACATGGCAAGAAAAGGTGAAGAGAAGAGTTCAAAAGGCACGAGGGATGTGACCATTTTGGGTTTTACCCTAAATGGAATAATTAAATATAAGTTGTAGGAAAATGGATGGGATTGTTTAAAAACAGATTACATTTACACATACCATACTTTGGTAAGGAGGCCAAATAGCTTAACTCATGGCACTATTATTATTGACAATTGTGCATATAATATGAAATGATTATTTTTACAAATATATATCTACATCACTTAGTGGAAGAATGAAAAGATAAGGCACTAATATACATATGTTGTGCAGACACATCCACTAATGTATTCACATAACAGAAGCATTAACACCACTTATAAAACTCTCATAGTTTATGGTTTTGTACTGTGATCAGTCCTCTACATACATTAGCTTATAATTTCACTCCTTTGATTTCTTCACTGAAATTAGCACAGTTTTGGCAAATAGAAGATATTCTAATAAATAGATGTTGGGTTTGGGTTAGTGAGGGAGTTGAGCAAGGAGAGGACTAAAGTGGGAGAAAAAAGAATGGCTTGGGAATTTGACATTCGTAACTGTGTTTCCAAATTTTTCTTGTGTCTTGTAGCTTTGTGTTGTATTCAGGAGGTATCGGTGAATGATTTTCAGACTCCTCTTTTCCTTTCCAATTAACTCTCTCATTTTTCATTTAAATTAGAGACATGTTACTCTCTCAGTGAGCACCATGATGAAAGTATGAGTATAATACATATCTAAGGAGAAGAATTCAGAAAAAATAAAATTTGGAACAAATACATTTGCAGAGTACAGCAGTCACTTTGACAAACCAATATTTTTCTA
Source organism: Platanista minor (assembly GCA_004363435.1). NCBI lineage: Eukaryota > Metazoa > Chordata > Mammalia > Artiodactyla > Platanistidae > Platanista > Platanista minor. The sequence goes on along the minus strand of RJWK010029071.1, from coordinate 22,626 downwards.
GGTCAATGCAGGAGTCCTCGGGCTGTTGATCATACAGTGAAATCCTTTACCCTAGAGGAGCAATGCTACATTGTACACATGTAATACACTCAAAGAGCTTCAGCCAAGTGACATTTCTAATACAAGCCACAGGCAACATCTAGCAATGTGTGTGGAATTGCTTTGTGTCTAGAATTTCAGGAAAATCAAATGAGTTAAAGTTCTTTAACCATACAAACCTCATCAGTTTTGCTCTTTGTTATTTCCCCACTCTGTTTTTCAATTAAATATAATTCAAGGCTGAACTAAAGTGGCCAGCAGTTATTCAGGACTTAAAAGATTCTTAGAAACCCTTAGGCAAGACATGGATCCAGAAAAATTTGACACTATTCTGGTATATTTAGAGGCACCTTCTACTTTCTCCTTTCAATTTGTTATTTGTCGTAATAAACAGATTTGTTCTGAATCAACAGATCCAAACCAAGGAAAGAGAAGACTTCAAGAAGATCAAGGTGAATTAACTTCCATGCAAGAGAAGTTCTTCAAGATTTTCATGTGCATGTAGATAGCAGTGTGGTGATGAGCTTGGAGACATCTTTCATTCCAAAATGTATCTATGGGCAGTCGGTGCAGTAAGTAGCATCTTCTAAATGACATGATCACACCCAAATTGTATGGACTAGAGGTTAATTACTTTTATAGCAAGCTTTCAGAAGACACTACTTCGTTTTGATTCATAATTTCAGTTTCACAAAAGAATGAAGATCGAAGAGCCATAAAACCTAATAAGAATAAAATTACTTCATGAGTTTGTTTTTGACATTAAATGAAAACAGATTTTGGTTTTACTGAAATCTTTCACAGTGTCATTCCAGAGACCCACTGAGAATGGTTTTATGTTCATGCTAAACATTAAAAACTAAAATTTTTAAATAATGAAAAAAATTGACCACACTGAAAAAGACCTGAGTGTTTTTATTGACCAAACTAAATGAAATGCAAAAAGTAAGTGCTATGAAGGATAAAAGCAAATTGGATTATTTTATTCTCTTCAGTTTTGAGGAGCCTAGACTGCTGTTGTGTTCACAGTGAAAAGACCAGACAAAATTCCAACAACAACCTCAGCCCAGCATCCATTTCCTAAAGTCACGGAACACAAGTATTTATTCCTAGTTCTATAACCCTAAGAGAGTTGCAAACGGGCAGAAAAGTGCAACAAAATAATGAACTGTGTTTTGAGCTGTTTAAAAATTAAGTATTCCTCCACACATTAGTAAGTTTAAAGTTTACAGTTACACTTGTTTTTTGTGGAATTATGGCCTGCAGTCAAAAGAACTGTTTAGGGAACGTTAACGCTTATCTAATAGTTGGAAAATCAAAATGTATGATCAGTTGGTTTCAGCACACGCATGGAATGTCTGATCAAAGATCTTTAAGGCAAAGTAAGCCATTTGAATCTACAAGAATAGAATATAGTATTCAAACTTCAGTCAATTTTCAGTCACCTGTTTAAGACAGTATACCATTTATAAACCAGCTTAGCCTACTTTTCCTGTTGCCTAGCCAAACTACGCCAAGGATATAAAAACATTTTAATATAAGCCTAAGCAAAAGGTAATTAAGAAGTTAAATTAACTGAGAAATCTATTTAAAACCAAATATGAGTAACAATATTTCTGCAATTGATACTAACAATATGAGACTACTGCCACTGCTACTACTTTACTAACACACACATTTGAAAGTCGACCTTCTAATGCTGTCTCGGATGTGTAAAAACTTTGCATTGTAATTCTTCAAAGGTTCTATGGCAACCAGATGTCAGTTGAGGTCATCCTACCTTTGAAACTTGTGCAAAACTGACTTGAATCCTTTGACCCATATCCCTTGCGACACCCCAGGTCCTGCACAGAATGCCACGTGGTTCATTGGTTTCTTGCATTTCTCTTTGCTCTGCTCCACACTAAACCATATGTGAAACTCAGCCTTACTCTTCCATTTTTCTCAAAAGCAAGACATTTGCGTGTTTCACAGCTTTGGAAAAGTGTATGCCATGTCAAGATATGTAATCACAAAACGCAGACAAATTAAAATTAAGTAATAGCTATTATGCTTCTTAAATAGCTTTGGCCACCTATCCAAAGTGCTTCTCCTCTTAAGATTCCTGTACCTCCCAGCTCTCCTCCCTTTATTATGCCTCACTACTTAGCTTCCTATTGCTTAGGCTTCTGGGTCTATCTCTACCTTTCCAATATACTTTGAATAGAATTTACATTTTAAAAAAATTCTGATAAGTACTGAAGAATTAGATAAATATTGAAGGTGTAGCCTTTTCTTTCTACTACTCATCAATCTCTTTGTAGGGAGTAATATGAGCTTATTTTCCAATGAAAGAAATTTACCACCTCCTCCTTTCCTCTTAAGAGGCAGAGAACGTCACAGGCAATTTTAAATAAGAACTAATTGCATTCTGTTACACACACATCCAAAGGCAATTGAAGGATATCTCAAATTTGTAGGATTAGTTCCGGTCTATGAAGATGGCTAAAATAAATTGATAGACAGCATATAGACCATACACTTCTATGCTATTGTTCTACTACACATGTTATTCCATAAGTTCCTACATGTGATTAAAAACTCCGGGGCTTCCCTGGTGGTGCAGTGGTTAAGAACCCGCCTGCCAATGCAGGGGACACGGGTTCGAGCCCTGGCCTGGGAAGATCCCACGTGCCACAGAGCAACTAAGCCCGTGCACCACAACTACTGAGCCTGTGCTCTAGAGCCCGCGAGCTACAACTACTGAGCCTGTGCGCCACAACTACTGAAGCCCGCACACCTAGAGCCAGTGTTCCGCAACAAGAGAAGCTACCACAGTGAGAAGCCTGTGCACCGAAGAGTAGTCCCCACTCACCACAACCAGAGAAAAGCCTGTACGTAGCAATGAAGACACAACACAGCCAAAAAAACAAAACAAAGCAAAACAAAAAAAAACGCTCCCCTGTGCTAATTCACTTCAACTAGTCCTAAACATCCTCCAGACATTAAAATTTAGTGTAGCTGTAACTTTTTGCAGGGAACCATTCTTCACTAGCAAGTCTGGGTTAACTGTTCTTCCACTATACTTCCACATTCTGTACATATTTCTTTTCTAATATTTGTCAGAACTTATTTTAATTGCCCAGTTTACTTATGGTTTGCTCTCCCTCCTTAAAACTGGATGTTGCCTGGCACATAATGGACACTGAAAATAGGTGTTGCATGAATGAATGAATAAAGACGTAGAACAAGGATGTCAGAATGATACAGGCATGCAATAGACAAAATAATCAAAAATAAAACTCTAATCATTATTCATTATCTCTCATAGGATTTTAAGAAATCATTGGCTGTTTCCTTAGATTGTTGGTCTCATCCTTCCTTCAGTCTTTCAAAAAATACGTCACTCCACTATGCAAACTCCTTCAACACTTGAGTTCAAAAATAGACAGGGAATAGAAACTTTAAGTGTTTATTTTATCTAGCATATACACCTCAAATAATTTCAACCAGCATCATCTCTACATAACACTTTGACATGCTAAATGACTGGAAATCTTGTCTATCTCGATAATAGGGCCTATCATGAGCCTATTAAATTGCTGTTCAGGAATTTTTAAGGAACTTTCTGAACAATATTCATTTACAGAAACTTAATGGTCAAGCCCATCTGAAAAACGTCCAAAAGATACAGGAAAAAGAGTATATAATTGAGAAAAACATTGCAGTGATATATTAAGGTCTGTCAAGTTTCCCATTATAGCACCAGGTGAAATGCTCCCTTGGGTATCACTTGGCATGAAACAAATCAAGCCAGAAGGGAAACTAAACGTTCAAATTAGTTCATGTTTTTATGAATTAGAAAAAGGAATTAAAAGAAAAAGCTATGGAAAATTGTAATTTGTCTTGTTTAAATGAAACTCCTATTACTTAAAGGAGTTTATTTTGATTCATGACATGTACCACCTCCAGTCTATGCTCTGACATCATTAGACTGTGCACAGTCCAATGCATTGGGTGAAAATGAAGCCAGAGTCTTGAATAGTTTGGATTTTGAGACCACCATGACTGAAGCACTGCAAAGGCACGTTGGAAACTCAACAAAAGCTTTTCAAAATATTTGTGTGACAGAATTAAGTTTTGTGAAAGCAATAAAATAAAAGACATGTTTCACAAACACACACCTTTAAAGTATGTGGCTTATAGATGATTTCAAACTGAATGGTGAATGAAACATGAACTAGTGAATTATTTGAAGGCTCTATCTCAGTTTGAAACTAAAATCACAATTCTAGCTGTCAAAAGAAAATGCAATAGACGTACTCTGACAATACTGCCATCTATCCAATTCATTGAAAGTAACAACAGTGACATCTATTCTCTTGAGATCACTAACATTGTTTTCTATGCTTTAGGGTTTCACCATTTAATTTATTTTACTTTTAAGTTTTCAGAACTTGTTATTGAATTCACAATCGCTTTTCCATAGTGTTAGCAGCTCTGTTATAATTTTGAATTCACCTAATGTCTTTGACTTGATAATATGAATTCCTCTGCTTGTTTCCAACTTGTAGTACCTTAACTTCATTCCCTTTCTCTTGGTTTATAAAGCAGCTATCATTAGGAAAATTAGAGTGCTATAAAATACTAATTATAATGCAGTATTACTTTCAACCACATTGGTAAAATTATTCAAATCTGCAGGAATTTATTGGCAAGCTAAACATGCCCATGTATAAGAAATGGTGGCTGAATAGTAAGTGTCAAGATAATGAAATCTGAAAACTGTTTCCCATCCCAGTTCCATCACTGAATTTTTCTTTGGGTGACATAGAATGCACTTACATTCTTTGCCTCAATTTCCTACCTACAATCTAGTTTACTTTGAAAGGCCAATCAGTCTACTCCTTCATCGCTGGCTCTGTAAAAGGAGAAAATAGAGCCTCCTTTGAGCTGCTATAAGCTTCAGGGCATGTGGGTGATAATTCAAATGTAAATATCAAGTCTTCTCTCCAAACTTTAGTCCCACCTGTCTCCTTTCTGCAGACAACAAACAGCAGCATGACACTGACACCTGATAGTGAGAATTTGGAGAATTCTCTGTTCTAAAACAGCACTAACTTTCATCTCATCAAAATAGTAACATACACTTTTTGTTTTGAGTAGTAGAAAATGGACATATTATTTTTATCTCTCCTTCCACTGGGCCTTGTCTCTTAGCACTCATGTTTTTCCAGGTTTCAGATATTAGACTGGAGGAGAGGAAGAACGCAAACTCCAGATGTGAAAATGTAAGAGTTCTATTCTTTCAGATTGTTTTTCCACAGTTGTGTAAACTCTGAGAGTCAAGAAAAAGGTCATTCCCAACAAGAATTCTGATCTCAGAGCTGCAAATAACATTAGATGCAAAAGGTTGAAGACGGACATGCTTCTTATTTAGTAGGACCTACAGACCCTGTACTAATGTTTGCCTTATACTCTGTTGGTCAAAACTCATAAAATCATCATTCACAAGGTAGGCATTTTTATTCTCATTTTGAGGGTTAGAGAATTTCAACATTTATGCCATGTCACATGGCCACTGTGACCACATGGGGTGAGGGAGTTAATGGTCTTTCTAATGAGAAAGCTTTTGTTTAATCAAGTATCCCATATTCCCATATTCCTGTAAGGCTTTCATGTGTGTATTGAGCTTTTATTCATCATTCATTACAAATCATGTGTCTTTAATGCATGTATTGAGCAATGTTCAACTTAAATACTTGGATAAACAATAAAGATAGAGCCTTACCTTCAAGGAGCTTGTATGCCAGTGGGAGAAAACAAACAAAAAAAAAACTACACACATTAAAAAATAAGACTGTATTTCATTTACCCCCATATTTTTAACATCTCAGAAATTGGGATGGCTTCTTTCAATTATGGTAGGTCAAGTGGTGGGGTAACATATTGTCATGGCCTATGCATGGGTATGGTATAATGGTACAATATGGTATAATGGTACAAAGAGGATGATATTTTTTGAAAAAGATAAACATATATTTATTTTACTTATAAAATACCCAATTGAAGAGGTTTTTGAAATCAATACTAAAAAACTTAAATTCAGTGTAATTTAATTGGTATTTTTGGTATATACAAAATAATGAAATGTCTTAGAGTTGAAGCTGTTAAAGATTCAATAAAATATATCAAACAATTTCAGTTGGTGATAAAGTGCTATGATGAGGTCAGTTCAGGTTAGTGGTGGTAGGTGAGGCTGTTTTCAGGAGGGGAGTTATTTCAGCTGGAATAGATTACAGCCCGAGCCTCTATATTAGATTTGGAAAAGCTTCCTTAAAACTCCACTGACTTTCCCTGAATCTAAATCCGGTGAACTACAACCTGCCAGTGATTGCATTTGTGTTGTATTTGATACTCTAATTGTTATGCCTCATCTCCTCCTCATATCTCATATTTATTGGTGGGTTTGCAAGTGTTAAAACCCAGTATTTGCTTATAAAGCAATGAGAAGAGTGTTTTTACTGGAAAAAACTATGTTACCCATGAACAACTACTCAAAAATAAATTAATTCCAGATTCGTCTTCCCATAGAAATCACATAAACAAGAACTTAGAGAAATAACAAATCAAAACAGCAAGGGCGCCCTTACCAAAGCTCTCTGGTGCATTACAGCCTTGCCTTGTTTTCTTCCATATAAAGCTCTAGATGAGATATCTGCATATTTATTTGCAATAACTTCTTGAAACGTAACATTTTTTATACAGTCACTACAGTGTTCTACATATAAAAGCAGTTCTGTAACTATTATTCATGGATCTTCAAGGATTTTTCTGCCATTTTATGAATGGGAATTTTTGAAACTAAGTTCTCCAGTCAAACCAGTTCTTACCCAACTTCTTCTTTCTCTCTACATTGGTTTCAGCATTTAGAAGTATTGTGACATAGAGGAAAATTTATGGACTTTTGGATCAAATCTCAAGTCTGAATATCATAAGCTAGGACCATGCATGGGCCATAATAAATAATCAAATATAGATGTTATTAGTATTAGCAACAAGAAACCAATAATGATTTTAAGAAGAGAAAGACAACAGGGAGGCCTCTGTACTTTCAAAACTTTTTCAGAGTCATGATTTCTTTGATCCCTAGAGTAAATCTATTGTTAGCAAAACAAGTATTATTGCCCCCACTTGAGAAAACTGAGATTCAGAGAGGGGAGGTGACAGCCCAGAGGGACATTTCTATCAAGTGTCAGAATAAAAATCTCCTACTACAGTATTTTTGTACCAGCAGTTGCCAATGAGTAGTTTCTGCATTCCCAAAATCCATTTACTGGGTCCACAATGCCAAAAATAATTTTGGAAAAATACTAAGATATTATTTGCCTTTTTCACTGCGTTGACATTTGTACTACTGTTGCAAGCACAGTGGTGGTTGCATCTGCTGTATCTTAACACAAATTAAAGTTGTGACACCAAACTGCATTAGTATTCATTGCACTCTTCTCCAGTATACAGAGTAAAAATAAAAGCAAGTTTCACTTTAAACTATATTTCATGGATCAGTAAAACTTATTATTATTACTAAATATTTTGAACCCTCAGCCCCTGTCTTTTTAGTACTCTGTATGATGAAATGGGAATTGTGGTTAATGCTCTTTTATTGCATATCTAGGTGTGATGTTTATCTGAAGAAAGAATACTTATTTTATTGGTTGAATTACCAGCTGAAGTAGCCTCTTTTTTCATGGTACAAAATTTTTACTTGGAAAAAATGATTGACATTGTGCTTGTCTGGACTTTGGTACTAGGCAGATATTTTCTCAAAAATGAATGAAGCTTCATCTTGTCACTTCAAGGAAAACAAATGACATTTGTTGTCAGTGATACAATTTGAGTTATAAGCAAAAAATAATATAAGTTTTGAAAACTTGTATTAGTCACTGTGAGTTTGACAGCTTCTGATAAGACTGAAAGTGATATTACTAAATAGTATCTGAGTCCTATTGTAAAATGAAATGTGTCAAAATTTGTAATATCTGCATAATTCAGTGAGTCAGTATTTTCCAATGAACAATGCGTGATGTTCTAAAATCACATATGGGTAAAGATCTATGCAAAGACACACCAGTGGATTAAAATCAAAGAGTAAAAATGTTTGTTAATATGGTATCAGATTATATTGCAATTAACTTATAAGAAACCACCACTTATTGAGTTTTAGTATAATTTCAAATAAGAATATCCGCAATTTTCTAAAAAGATTATTAAAATATGCCTACATCGTCCAACTACATATTTGTGAAAGGCACGATGTTCTTCAAATACCTCAACCAAAGCAATATATTGCAACAAATTCAGTACAGAAGCAGATACAAGGTTTCAGCAGTCTTCTATTAAACCAGACATTAAAGATGTTTGTAAAAGTAAAAAACAATCTCACTTTCCCACAATTTGTATGAAAATATTTACACGAACGTGGAATGGATTTGTTATCACTATTTTGGGGGCCGGCTTCATGAATGTGTGAGCAGTGGCACAGAGACCTGCATTCAGAAGGGCTGCTTGCTCAGTTTCATGCTTTGCTGTCACCATCGTACAGTTTTTAATCTTATCTTTGAACTTTTGTTTCATAAGTGAAATCCAGTGGGACAATGGAGCTTGATCAGAAGAGATATGCGCAACACATGTGACCACCATTCCTTGCCGCTCGATTGGTACAGAGCATTCACAATGCCACATGAGCATGGAATTCTGGTGGGTCCACAATACATGGGACTTCAGCAAGATTTAAAGCAAGTACAAGGTAAGCACATTACATCTAAGACTATGGAGAGGCTGTTGGCTGACAGGTCTGAGAAGACATGCTTTCTATTTGAACCAGAATTTGCTTTAAATGCAGGCAAAAATCAATGGTATTCTAAGAAACACTAACAGCCAAAGAACTCCATCATACACTTTCTTACTTTTCTTACTTCCCTCCCCTGTATTAGCCGAAACTTACACTGATAGTGATGATGATGATAGAGAAGGAAGGAGAAGTTGGAGTAAACGTATAGTTCCTTTTCCTTGATATTTTTAAACTTGTGAGTTTTAACTTCCAATATGTCAACAGTGTGTGCTGGAGCTGACACACAATTGATTTCAGTGACCTCATATTGGTGGCTTGAAGCCAGCAAATACTACAGACTTCTTATTCCCTCTATAGAGCCTACTGTTAAGTATGTACCAGAACATCTCTGGATAGAACACACAAAAACAAAAGCTCTTCGGGGTCTTCAGTAATTTTTAAGAATGTAAAGTTGTCCTGAGATTACACAGTATGGGGATCATTTTATAAAATACACTTTTTTTTTAATTGTGAAAGAGACTTATAAGCTACTTTGTCATTTCTTCAGATTCTTAGATATGAAACATTTCTGGAAATAGGAAAAGCATTTCAAATAGGAAAATTGTGATTTTCTCTTTTTCAGTATGTAATTCCCAACATATGCCCTCTGCTCCTCCTTAGCGCATGCACACACACACACACACACACACACGCACACAAACACACACTCACACACACACACACACACACATTCACATTTTCTTTTCCAAAATGCCCTTACCAGCCAGTAAGTAGGTCCACCTTCAGTGCAGAAGAGAAAAGGGTGGGATGGGAAAAATAGTCCCTTTATTAGGCAAAGGTTTCCTTACAAAGTGACACTCATGTAAATAGTGCTCCACATCTTTTCAGCCTTCAACACCTGTGCCTCCAAAGTGAATAGCAGGTGATACCTGTAAAATACCTCCAAAGTGAATAGCAGGTGATAAACTGTATGCAATTTGAACCCAATGCAAGAGCCATCTTGTCAAACTTTACAATGTGTGTCTAAACATAATTACTTCCTTTGTTGCTCACTGTAATAATATTAATCACACAGATTCTTTTCATTTTTACAGCTCTGTTTTGAAATTAATTACCAAAGTCAGTGCCATTCCTGATCAAAAATGGAGGCCCTGAATGTTTGTATTAATGTACTTAAATCATAGAAATGACATCAGAGCCCCACAAGATTCCCTCTACATACACATCTGTAAAATGTAAAAATCTGTGTAATCTGTACACTTTTTAAAAAAATAGATGAAAATTGGGGGAAATGTACCATGGTTTTCAATTGCTTTCAATTACCATTAAACCTTTCAAAGAACAATTTGCATAATGTTTCATAAACATGTAGGCAGATTAACCTTTTTTAGTTAATTTATTCATTAGCAGTAAAAATTCAAAGCACCTCTTATGAGAAAATAATGTCTGGCTGTTAAATTACATGGAAATAAAGCAATTGGGACATATTTGCCTAAGTTCGCTTTGTGTCAGAGCACAAAAAAAGTGGAGAGGGGAAAAAAAAACATTGCCTGTTAGCAGATTGTTGATTAAATTGCCAGTTTGTGAACAATTAGTGGTATTACTAGAAGATTAGATGAAGTATTAATTAGAGTTGAGCCAAATGGCTTCTGAGGAGTAAAGTTCCTCCTACAACTGTGCTGGAGATAATGCAAGGCAGTCCCGAAGTCCTCTTATCTATGGTCTTCAGGGACTGCTGGACCCTAGCTCAGGGCTGAGTCAGTGTGTACTTGTGTGCTTTTTATGAAGCTATTTTTTTTATACACTCTGAGTAATTAGAAATCACGACTCAGCCCTCAAATTGGTTAAACCCTGAATCAAAGCTATACCAAACATATATACATGTTTCAAGAAATATGAGAGAGGCCAGTAGGAATTCTAAGTGTTGTTTGCCAAAACCAAGTTAAAAAAAAAAAAAAAAAAAAAAGAAAAGAAATTGCCCATCTGTCATGGGGAATCTGTGAACAATCCCACTGATCACATGAAAGTAAAATCAGGACAAGGCATTGGGAATGTGTCTCTTGCGTTAGGAATGGAGGACTGGGGTCTCTTGCAGGTGAGAGCTGGGTGTGAGATTCTGGCCTCAGCAGTTTCCTACTCCGTTTACACAGGGACCTGCCATTTCCAGAAGGAATTTTTATTTAAGACAAAAAAGTCAATCCTGGGCTTCCCTGGTGGCGCCGTGGTTAAGAGTCCGCCTGCCGATGCAGGGGACGCGGGTTCGTGCCCCGGTCCGGGAAGATCCCACAGGCCGCGGAGCGGCTGGGCCCGTGAGCCATGGTCGCTGAGCCTGCGCGTCCGGAGCCTGTGCTCCGCAGCGGGAGAGTCCACAACAGTGAGAGGCCCCAGTACCGCAAAAAAAAAAAAAAAAAAAAATTTCTATGTTGGATATAGTTAAAGGACTAGACAACTTGTGTTGCTTGCATAATAGCCAACACTCTGCTTTTACTTTGAATATATATATATATACTTATATATAACATAGATATAGTTATATTGTATGTGGGTATGGGAAGCCGATGAGGATCATGAGTCATGAGAGGGCTAGCCTTCAGCCTCAAAGGAAACTCCCTGACCTTTGGGACAGAACCATCAAATCCAGAACACAAGAAACCTGAACTCCAACAAGGGTGTGTGGTTAGACTCTATGGACACTTAAGGTTCTGGCCTTCCACAGACACTGACATCATCTGTGAGGTTGCTATATAGATATTCTTAACTCATCACCTTTCCTGAAGAAAAAGGAAGAGATCTTAAAAAAGGACACTGGAAGGGGTATTAAGAAAGGCTAGTTATCTGGGTACCCCACTTAAAAAAAGTGATATCATTCCTCACAGCTGGATTATAATGCCCTGACACAATTTTTAATAACTCCTGATTAATAACTGTTGAGTATATGCTCATTAATATTCTAATGTTTTACATATATGGAAATCTCTGTTTTACAGATGAGGAAACTAAAGCACAAGGAGATTAGATAAATTGTACATGATCACAAACCTAATAACAGCCCAGAGAGAATTTGCACCAAGGCCATTTGGCTCAAAAGTCCACACAATAAAATATAAAACATACTGCCCTCCAAACTCACAGAGAGGCAGATCAGCACAGTGGATGTACACAAGCACTTTGGAGCATATCTACCTGGATTTGAACCTCAACTGCACACTGACTATGTAACACTGGTCAAATAAATCGTTCACTCTCTCTCTGCCTCAGTTTTCTCATCTCTGAAATGGTAATACTAATATTAACAAGCTCATAGAATTATTACGTATAGTTACAGCCTAACAGATCATGTTTTGGCAGTTTGGTAAATGAATCTGTTAAATGTGTTCTCCAAATGACAGGTCAGTGTGAAATTTGAAAAAAATTGAGATTGTCAATAGTGTTTCTCAGGTTTTCCTTAAAAGCTGTTTTGAGTTGTGCCAGTTCAAGTGGCATTGTTTTGGTTGCAAACTTGACTATCTTGGGAGAATATATTTCACAAGTAATGAGTTAAATAAAAGTGACTTATGGCTTATATATTAGACAAAATTACCACTAAAGTATTTGTAATCAAGATGGAGGAAAGAGCATACAATTTAGTGCCACCTTTCTGAGAAACACTGCAATGCTTTACAAATCTACTCTAAGTAACTCCATTAGCATAGAACCTTTAGGCTACTCTTTAAGTAACTTGGCAAGTTTTAAGGATAGAAGAGTAATTTACTTGCCAGGAAAGCATAACATAAAATGGAGACATTTAAGGGGATAAACGCTTTTAGATCCACAAAAACTTCCATGTCTTAAAAACTATACAATAAAAGTTGCAATAGTGCATTTTAAGGATTTATTCAAAAACACTCTAAAGCAATAGATGTTCTGAGAATGATGGAAAAAATACACAAAATCTTAGACACCTGCTTTAAACTGTGTACAGGAAGTCTGATAGATAGATAGATAGATAGATAGATAGATAGATAGATAGCCAAGAAAAGGATGCAAGATCTTAGTTCTAGAGCTGGTTCCAAGATTCCAGGATGACCATGAGCAACAAATTAAAACGTGATTCGCCTTACTTTGCATTCTGGGAGCTTAGATATATTTAAAGCAACCCCAACACTTAAAATTTTCTGTCAAAATCGAACTGAGACTTGAAGTAGATTGTTTCCCACTTACTTCCATCCCCAGGAGGAAGTGACTTTTGATTTGTTACAACAGATCAACTATGCCACTGCATTCCTTCTCCCTCAACTTTATAACAAAACAACTTTATAACAAAACTCTTTAAAATATTTTTCCATCATCTGCAATGCATCACCTCTTACACTCACAGTAATATTCAATTAAGTTTTCATCCCCACTTTTTATTTTTGCCTAAATCCACTGGGTTAAAACCACTAATGCCATCCAAACTGTTAATTTCTGTAGTCAATTCCTAGCGATGACCTTAGTCTATCCATCAGCTGTATTTAACACAGTGTATCATCTACTCGTTCTTAAAATATCTTCTCCACTCGAGTTCTGGAATACCAATCATTACTGGTTTTCCTGTGACCTCACGCCTCTTCAATCTCCTTTGCCAGATGCCATAACCTCTTGATGTGTAGATGTTGACATGACTCAGAGCTCTGTCCTCAGAACTTGGCTCTTCTATTGACTTCCTGGGTGATCTCATATAGTTCCCTGGCTTTAAATACCATCAATATCCTGATGACTTCTAAATATCAATCTCTAACCCAGCCCTCTCCTTTGAACACTGGCTCATATTCTGCTGCCTCCATCACATGTCCATTTGACTCTCCAGCTGCCATCTCAAACTCAACAAGTTCCACACACAACTCTTGATTTCCCTTTCCAACTGTGTACTTCCTGTCTCAATAAATGGCACTTCCACTTACTTAATTGCTCTGACACCAAACTTGGGGCCATCCTTGACTTACACCTTTCCTTAACACCCACATTCAGTACATAGCAAATCTTGTTGGTCAAAACTCCAAAATATATGTTATATCTGAGCACTTATTACCACATCTTCTGTGACTATCCTAATCCAAACTCGATAGTCTCTCATGTGTCTGTTGCAATAGTCTCTTAATTGGCCTCCCTGCTTCTACCTTTGTCCTTTTTGGTCTATTCTCCATGCTGCAGTATAGTGATCCTTTTAAAAGGTAGGTCAAAGCATGCCACTTCCCTGCTTTCAATCATCCAATTGTTCCCCACTATATTTATCATGCTTTATAACTTGAAAAGCAATTCTGGCTTAAGGAATATGCTTGTTACAGGTATATCCTGGTCCCAATATGTGGATACATCAGAGGTAATTTGTTCTATTACCACGCAATATCATTTTTCGACTCCTTATTCTATTCAGGAGCTGTTCATCCTTTCACTACTATCCTTTCATTCACTTTGCATCCATGGCTTCCTAACACAGGTTTTTGTTTGATTTTCATGAAGATTACTTCCTCAGACACTGTAGATTATTGGCTTTATTATCATCATCTGTATATTCCCAGGATAGCAACGCAGAGAAGAGAGTGCAGTAGGAAGCAATGCCAATCTTTTGACAATTCAGTGGTCAAAATAACATTGCTAAATTCCTCAAAGGTCAAGTTTATGATGTTCCCGTGTTAAAAAGAAATAGGAAAAATACTACCTATGTGTGGCCGGAAGAGCTGTCCGAGAATTTCAGAATTACTAGTGAGGAAAATGATGTAAGTCTGACTACTAAGGTTGAAGGTTATACAATGTGAAAGCTGTAGACCTCAAACAACAGTTTAGTTTTTCTAGGGAAAAGGTGGTGTAGGAGAAGAACAATATATCGTATAAAGAGAGTCAATATTTGCCACATTTTATGAGTCAGTGTTCAATATGCAATTATATTAAGATCCTGGTTCACTAATATTAAACATAATGCACATAGAAGCATGAAAAATAATTCTCCCTTGCATAGTATTTTTTCAAACACTTATGTCAGAACAATAGTCTCCTGATCTGAGATACTGGGTCACATGTTATGTTCCTACACCTCTTTGCTTGGTCATATTCTTTAGCTCCAAGTAAAGAGCTCGAATCATCATAAAATTTTTGTATGACAGAATCCTCTGTAGCACTTCATTTTAAAGGAAGAAGTGCGACAGTGAACTCACATTTGTACTCCATCTATTATGTGTTCAGTAACTTGCTGAGAAAACTGAGTGTGTTATTTTATTTAATCCTCACAGTAATAAAAGACAGAGTTATGACCTCAATTTGACAGGGAAGAAACTGAGTCCAAGAGAGAATAATTGACTTACCAAAGTCTAACAGCATCGCTGAGACACAGAGCAGTCCATTGAGCCACAGTAACCCAATGTTTGCTCCATCACACTAAGGCAGTCTTCCTATAAGAGAAAAGAAACATCACCATGTGTTTTCAAAGGCTGTTGGCTTTGGTGGACATCATCTTACAGTCGGGGTTCAAAGATATTTGATTCATTTTTATATGAACCTATATGACTTGGGTAATGAAATATGGAACATGATTCCTTCCTTTACATCAAACCATTAACCATATCAATTGAATTCTATAATAAGTATCCAACAAGGATAAATGGAAATCTGTTTTTCATCACTGAACAGAATACTTGAAATACAATTTAATCTTAAAATAATCTACAGATATATCCTATTTTAACTGAATTCAGAAGACAAAAAACCTAGTTTTTAAAATTTGTTTGAACTGCCCCACTTTCCAGAGTGATTGACTGCATTGGAATATGTGAGTGGTGTGTTTGTGTTTGTGTGTGTGTGTGTGTGTGTGTGTGTGTGTAAAACACGTTCTTCAAAAGCTTTTCAACTATTTCTGTTGAGCTTTTAAGTATTCTATTGGGAAATTTCAATTAATCCCAAATTTTAGGAACATGTCATTCCTTAAAAAGAAGCATGTCATGCAAAGACAATTAATTTCCTAAAGTTTTATGCTGAAATTATATTCTAACATTAAAATATTTTAAAGCCAATAAATACATTAATTTGGTGCATAATATATATAAAATGCATTGTATTAATTGGCCAACAAACACCATGCATTACTACATGGTAGAAATTCCTCTTACTACTACGACTTGCCTTATAATCATTAGAAGATTTTTTTTTTTTTTTTTTTTTGCGGTATGCGGGCCTCTCACTGCTGTGGCCTCTCCCGTTGCGGAGCAACAGGTTCCAGACGCTCAGGCTCAGCGGCCACGGCTAAGGGCCCAGTCTCTCCACAGCATGTGGGATCTTCCCGGACCGGGGCATGAACCTGTGTCCCCTGCATCGGCAGGCAGAGTCTCAACCACTGAGCCACCAGGGAAGCCCTCGTTAGAAGATTTTTAATCTGCTCCTGGGAAAAAGCATTCATTCATTACCTTTTTAGGTTTGCTCAAGGGCCTGGAAACAGGGGGATGTCCTGGATGACTTTTAAAGATCCCTTCTAGTCCTATGACTCTGAAATAAATTAAAGTTTTATGGCCACATTATGCATAAGCATCAGTGGATCTGGAAGACAGCGAGGATGAAGTCTGTGCTCAGACTCTCCCTCCTAGTATTTATGCTTCTTATTCATTTCATGCATAACTAATTTCATATAGCAATTGGTAACGGCATCTTGGTAATGACACCACAGGCATCACAAAATAATTGCAATCATGGCTGCAATTCATTGTAACTACAGTGAAATGCCAGCACTGCAGCTAAAATACCTCTCTGACCCACCCAAAAGTAAAGGATGAGAACAAAATATAGCTTTGAAATGGTCACCTTCACTAACTAGCTTATTTAGTTCTAGATTCTCTGAGTTCCTACTTTGTTTTTTTCATTTTCATTTTCAAGGACATAATGATTTATTAAGACAGTGAGGCCTAGAATTACCCCTCCTTTCCAAAACAAAAAGGCACACATTCCTTATTTATACCATTTAACCAATGCCACTACGTTTGTTCAAATCTCATTGTTTTAAAGACTTGCTGATGCTTACACATAATGTCGTCGTAAATAGAGGGGTATATATTTTTCTGGCATGTCTTCCATTGAATTAACAAAAACAAATTCAAGTATAAGAAGTGATTATCATAGACATGTTAAAACAGCAAAATCATTGCTCTTTTCTTCCTGAAATTGAAAGACAGCATCTACCATTGATACTTCCCAAGTCTATTTGGAATATGCTAATAATACTACAATAATTAATAGTATACCTTTTATGGCACTTTTAAATCTTACAGACCACTTTCAGTTTTATTATTTTATTTTATACTCATAAAAATGCTGATAACTAAATGAAGCCAAGATTATTATTTCAAAATCACAAATAAGGGATCAGAGGCCCAAAGAATCTAAGGAATGTTTTCTATTGTCATCCAGGTTCATTCCCCATTACTATGAAATTGAATATCACCTCTTACTAAGTGTATAACAATTCAGAAGCCCAATTCTGTCAGCCAGGGAATGAAGCTGGAACTAGGTAGTCAGTAGCTGGGACTCTGAGCCTGGCCCTTTTGCCCTCCGGGTTGATGGGAGCTGTTGCTACCATGGACTCAGTTGTGCTCCAGCTCTTCTGGGATGGAACAAAGGTGTATACTATAATATTAAAAAATGGTCATTCACTGTGACTGTTTCTACCATTTTATTAACTAATAGTAAAGACAATGGCTTTTGCTAAGCAGGAATTTCAGTGCTTTGAATCTCTTCAAGATCATGGAGTCACTACTTTCATTCTTCTTTAATCTTGAAATATTGGAGGGGGCTTTTAGTCAAAGCAGGGTTAGTTTACCCTAGTCATCTCTTTCCTAACTAGTCACCATGAAAGAACAGACCTGTAGACTCCACTGTATATTACTAATTTTACCAATTTTTAAACCATACCTGTTCACATTTGATTTAACATAGGTACATTTCAGGTAATCATCCATGAGTCTGTGAGGGAACTTGGTCAAAGTTAAATCTCCCCAATCATTAAATGATGTATTTTACCCTTAAAATAGCAAATATTTTCATTTGTGGGCTCTAATTATTCTATTTGTCTGAAACACTATGTTTCAATTTTCTTTCTCCAAATATATACCATATCTGTAATTTTAAAAAATCAGAAATATATAATCTTCACTGACTTCAAATATTTCAGGAGTGTCCATTTTGTGTTAAATAAGAGCTACACTGAAGATCAAAGAGTAAATATATCTGTTAACATGCTCATAGGACCAAAGCTAGCACCCGCAGTAGCCTCAAAGGACCCAGGCATGTGAGTAACTGTCCACCAGCAACTTACTACCGACCATCTTTTAAGAGAGTTGTCGGCAGAAACTATTCCTCACAGGTCCAACAGAAACTCTAAAAGGAAAAGAGGGAATTTTGATTTTAAAGATAAGCTAGAGAATTCAGATCTATTTCATCTTGCAAAAAAAAGGGACAGGGTGAGGAGGCAGGGTCTAAATAAAGGAAAGGACACTTTGGCTTTTGAATACTCAATAAGGCAACAGTGAGTAAAAAGCTACCAGGATTTAAATCCAGCTCTGCCTGGATCCAAAGTCTATGCTCTTTCCGCTAAATCAGGCTAATATGACTCCTGTAATATTTGTGTTTAAGTATGTGTATCATCTTGATAAGAACCTGGCAGGGACCAGTCCTTTTCTTAGCTGTTCAAGGAGGTAAAATTTGTATCCAGTTCCTCTGATTTTATGCCCTGAGGGTAAAGACAGATCTGTAATGCTAATTGTCTCTTGATGCACTAAAGCAGATTCAACTTCAATAAATCAAAGAAGAGTTCCTGTGCCCCTTCCAAGCATCCATAGCAGAGTGTTTGATGAATGTCTTTTCTAAGCATTCCTTATTACTAGGTAGTAAAGAGAAAGGCAGAAAGACTGGCTATTTGGTGTAGCTTTCTAATAAAGGGCCCTACAAGCCTTAAGACATAATAAAGCACTGTATTACTTTTATGGCCTTAGTTTATTAGAGTTTGGCTTGGCTGAATTTTAGCTAATACAATTTGCAAACAATCTGCATTTTAAGTAAGAACATTTTAAATTTCACTGATGCTTCTTCATAGAGGCATTTGGAAGAGCAAAAGGAGGACTGTCTATATATGAATCATGCCATTAGAGAGGTTGTTCTCTGACATGGGCAAATCATACATATTGCAAGAAATGGCCTTCTTTTGAAGGCTACAGACATGTTTTACCAAAGATGCTCCTGCAGAAATTCATGGGGCCAAAGTTATTCTCTCTGGTATATGAAATAATGTTTGGGAAATCCAAGCTAGAAATAAACATTGACTGTTCTCTTTGAGTAGCAGATACAGCAACCCTCCTAACCCCAAGGCGTGACAGTGTGTGGATGGACATACATGGCCCTTATGTCTCTAATAGCAGCATGATGGCATCCATTTCAGCTGCAACTTTTCTAATTCACTTTTGGAGCATGTTTATTGATTTTAAAAGAATGAAGACTGCCGAGTGAGATATTGAGCAGCTGTGGTTATGACGTTCCTTAAAAAACAAAATCATAACCCTTTATCACACCTTGATACTTTAGGTGTAAAATTCACTAAGAATTCTTGCTTGCTCTTACCCTTATCTGACACTTGGATTGTATTAACATTTCTATTTTATTTTAACTTATCCATTTAACAAATATTTGGTGCATATTCTGTGCTAGGCCCTTGATATACAGTATTGAATCATATTGATTGAGATCGTTTTCTTGTGACTTTGGCATGCTTGTTGGGAATAAATTTTAAGCAAATATTTATAAGGGTATATATGACATTAAAAATTTTAATCAATGTGGTGAAGCACAAGAGGTCAGGAGAAAGTATGATGGGGGAGATATAATTTTTATTAATAAAGACCTCCTTGAGGAAGCTGGCATTTAGAATGACACCTGAGGTAGGAGGTTAACCAGGTTCAAAGTAACAGTGAGAACCCCCTGTGCCATATGACACATAACTTAGGAGAACCACGTTTTTAGTGAATGGAGGCTCCTTGTTGGAGATAGTCTATTCTGGAAGGAGATTGATGCAAAATGGAAATCAACCTACATTGAAGATACTATTATGTGCTGAAGATTTTCCACACACTATCTCATTTACTTCTCACCATAAGCCACTAATGTTGGTGTGATCATCCCCATTTTAAACACAACAAGAACAAAAAACAATAAAAGCTGAGTTTCAGATTATCTGAGGTAATATCCTCAGAACTGATTGTTTGGGGATGTCAACAATTTTTTTTTCTATCACCAGCATGATCTAAAATGTATTCTGATAAGACTTGTTCTATAAGAGTTAGTATTAGACGTAGATACATAGACACACACAAAAGCACACAAAGATACAGTCATACTCACACATGCATATACATGAACACCTGGGTTTTCTTGGTTAAATACACTGGGCAATTTGAAGGTAAGCAATGCTACCTCAGCTTGTAGCACAAACAGATTTGCACCGAGAATCTCCAAGAAGTGTGCTGGGCCTTTAGAGGGTCAATCAATAGCACCCCACTTCCCAATCCAAATTCAAAATGAATTAAAAGGTAAACATAAGCGTCAGGCAATTGGTAATCAAAATATCAGCTTTACTACCTAAAAAGCTGAATTGGAGAAGCTGGCTTTAGATTTCTAGCCCTGATGAGCTTGCTAATACCTAACCTCAGAATTAGATTTATCCAGCCTGTCTAAGGCAAGGCTGGATAACTAGTATGCCATACCTATAGGGCCTGGTCCATGTAGAGACCAAGACCAGAATGCATCCTTACTGCAAAGATGGATACATGAAAATAGGAGAGTCATAGTCGTTAATTTTAGCATCATCAGCTCCTTCTCACAAATACATTCACTAGACAAGTAATTTTCCCCCAGGAGACTAAGGCAGCAGAGAGAGGCTGGGATTATTTTCCTAATGGAATTTCCTCCATCTGGAAACAGGAAGGTGGAGGAAAAGGAGTTTCTAGCTTATAGGAAGTAGAGCATATACCCCAGATTTTTAAAAATAGATTTTACTTTTTGGGATTGTTTCAGGTTCGCAACAAAATTGAGCAGAAAGTATAGAGTTCCCATCTATCCTCAGGGAATTGATTTTTTTTCATATTTCATGATAAAAATAAACATTTGAACACTTCACTCAGTGCTACAAATTGCTCTATGTATTGGTTAATTTAATGTTCACAGTAACCTTATGATAGAAATACTATTATTGTTATTTTACAAATGAGGAACCTGAGGCATAGAAAATGTAAAATTTTAAATCTTTAGACTTGATGATTTTTATCATTGATATTTCATAGTTTAAAGAATCTATGACTCTAGATAGACACTTGCTTTCCAGGTATAATTAGCCTGAACCCAGATACACTGGTCACAGGGATGGGTCTTAATGGATATTACCCTTTTCTTATTCTCCCCCAGATTTTTTATGATGTCATCCTCTAGTGAAGACTACTTTACAGTGCTTGTTAAAGCATCTTAGGATATGTTCTAGAGGTCTGAGTACAATGAACATCTGTCTTTATTTCTCCAATGGTCACATTGAGGGTCTCCTGTGGTACTTTTCCAGTGATTTCCCATATTTTATTCTGATCCTTTTGAAATGGGTGATGGCAACACTGGTCAAAATAAGAATAAAAAAAGCATCATTTGTAGCACAGGTTACTAAATTATTGCACATCCATTTTCTCTAGGAAATTTAATTAATTATTGAGTAAACATGGCTTCCTATTGATTCTATGTTGATTACTTTCTAATATAAAAAATGGAACCATGCCATGATGTTATCTGAGCACAGCAGATCAGAGGCTTTATTGTGTAACAAATGGAATAAAGGATATTGGCATTTCTGTGGAAGGAGCGTATCTGTCTCCATGTGAAAGAGGCTATCTTTCTATAATCTCAAAAATAAATTGTGAACGAGAAGGAAAAGTAATATTAGCAACGAGGTTTAGATTGCATGGAAGACTTCATTAGTCACTGATATTCCTGATGATATCACAGTACCCCTTAAACATTATTGAAGTCTATTTATAATAAATGACTGTGCAGAACTGGCTCTAAATACTCAGTGTAAACTCTGATTTTCAAATTAGAGGAAGGAGAGAGTAATACATGTTAACTATTAGGCAGATTGAACAAACTTCTTCAGAAATTCATCCCATGCAGCATCTCCCCACCTAGAATCTGTTCTCCTGTGTGTGTGCAAAGAAGTTTTATAGCACAACCATGATAATGAGTACAAGGGAGAAAACTTGCTCTATCAAATTTAACAGTAATCCAAAATTAGTGGATTCACGGTCATACATTTTTTTTTAACATCTTTATTGGAGTATAATTGCTTTAAAATGTTGTGTTAGTTTCTGCTGCATAACAAAATGAATCAGCTATATACATATGTATATCCCCATAACCCCTCCCCCCTTTTTTTTTTTGCGGTACGCGGGCCTCTCACTGTTGTGGCCTCTCCCGTTGCAGAGCACAGGCTCCAGACACGCAGGCTCAGCGGCCATGGCTCACAGGCCCAGCCGCTCCGTGGCATGTGGGATCTTCCTGGACCGGGGCACGAACCCGTGTCCCCTGCATCGGCAGGCGGACTCTCAACCACTGCACCACCAGGGAAGCCCCATCCCTTCCCTCTTGCGTCTCCCTCCCACCCTCCTTATCCCACCCCTCTAGGTGGTCACAAAGCACCAAGCTGATCTCCCTGTGCTATGCAGCTGCTTCCC
>RJWK010029070.1:0-18904 GCA_004363435.1 Platanista minor | reverse complement strand
CATCTGAACTGAGCACCCTTTCCTTTTGCAGCATCAGAGGAAACAGTGTACCTGCTCCTGCTCAAGGCTGACCTTTACACCTGTGTCTTTAATATCATCTTTTCTTATTGTCTTTGGGACAACTTGACACTGCTGTTCTTCTATTTTGTCCCAGTCTGTACTGGATTCTTGCATATAAAAAAAAAGGTGATGGGGGAGTCAAGAAAAAAGGAAGAGTCCTACATTGGCTCTACCTACCAGCTTGTGTTTCTTTTTTCTGTAAAATACAAAGTTTCAAGAGAGAAATAACCTCAACTCCTCTACCTCTCCACCTTCCATTTACACTTCAGGCCACAACACTTAGATACCACTCCAGTGATTTCCTAATTGCCAGTCAAAGGCTGCTCTTAACCTCCTTTAACTCAAATTCTCTGCTGGCATTTGACACCTCATCACTTTCTTCCTCATAAACTCTCTTCTATGGCCTCTAGTTTACCACTCTTTCTGATTGTTGGTGCTTCCAGAACTCTTTCCTTGACTCTCTTCTATTTTCACGTTACATATTCTCTCTAAATCATTTCTTCCGTTTGTATGTCAGCAGCTACCACCTGTAGGCTAGTAACTCGGTGGCAGAAATAATTAACTAAAATTCATGACCCCCCTGACCTACACAGAATTGCCACTAAGATACAGATGTGCAGCTGGGTTCCACATTTCCCAGCTGTGTGAGAAGCACTGCCAATGCCATGTGGCATTCTCTACATACTCTCTTCTCTTAGAATGACCTTTCTATACCTCTGACTTTTTTTACCTCTATTCATCTGGAAAATGCCAACTTGACTTTTATTTTTTTTTTTTACATCTTTATTGGAGTATAATTGACTTTTAAATCTCACCTAGGAGTCATCTTTCCAACGAAAGCTTTCCTTGTTTCTACAGAATTCTTTTGCACACATCTATCTTGGGACCTATTGCACTTTACATGTTTGTCTCATTCTACTAGATTATAAGCCTTTCAGAGTCAAAGATCACATATTATTTAGCGTTTCATTCACAACACCTAGCAAAATACAAAGTAAAAACTAAACACTATTTGTTATGTGAATGTTTTCCTATAACTTTTTCTGGCACAGAAGTATGGACTCTTGAATAGAAACTGAGTAAAAGTGTTTATGTGGTTAATTCTTCTCTCTCTCTAATGTCCCTTTTCCATACATTTTATCCCATGTAAAATGACATGAGCTTTATCTATTTACAATGTAGGAAAGAGTCCAGGAATTTGACATTTTAAAAAGTAATACTGCTTCCATGTCCTGGGTATTGTAAATAGAGCTGCAGTGAACATTTTGGTACATGACTCTGTCCATCAACAGATGAATGGATAAAGAAGATGTGGCACACATATACAATGGAATATTACTCAGCCATAAAAGGAAACGAAATTGAGTTATTTGTAGTGAGGTGGATGGACCCAGAGTCTGTCATAGAGAGTGAAGTCAGAAATAGAAAAACAAATACTGTATGCTAACACGTATATATAGAATCTAAGAAAAAAAAAAAAGGTCATGAAGTATCTAGGGTTAAGACGGGAATAAAGACACAGACCTACTAGAGCACGGACTTGAGAATATGGGGAGGGGGAAGGGTAAGCTGTGACAAAGTGAGAGAGTGTCATGGACATATATACACTACCAAACGTAAAATAGATAGCTAGTGGGAAGCAGCTGCATAGCACAGGGAGATCAGCTCGGTGCTTTGTGATCACCTAGAGGGGTGGGATAGGGAGGGTGGGAGGGAGGGAGATGCAAGAGGGAAGAGACATGGGAACATATGTATATGTAAAACTGATTCACTTTGTTATAAAGCAGAAACTAACACACCATTGTAAAGCAATTATACTCCAATAAAGATGTTAAAAAAATAAAAATTAAAAAAATTAAAAATAAAAATTAATGTTAAGAGATACGAATTAACATGAATATACCTACAATATGTTAAAATGTAGTAAAGACAGAAATGTCATAAATGCTGCCATTTCTATTTACATAATTAGAATCACAGGTAGAACTAAGGAGGGATTTCTTCTCCACCATTGCTTAGCATAATTCAAACCTGTGGGTATATACCTTTACCAACTTTCTTTTCAGAACTTTTCCAGAAACTGTTTATGCAAAAGAACTAGTTAAGATCAGTAAAAAGAATAAATTCAGCAATCCTTGTGGGCTATGAAGACCCACAAAGGAAGATAAAGATTTTCTTGGTCTTTCCAACTTCTAACACACTGCTCATTAAATCAATCCATATTATGATTTTTTTTTATTGAGAATATCTGAAACATTACCATCAGCTACTATTTTGTAATCATTTGCAATGTTTTTTTTTTTTTACCAACTGAGTATAATCAATAATTATCAAGGGAATATATTTATTCGGTTTAGTGCTAAATTTATACATATATTTCTTTTCCTTCATGTTTAAAAAACATAAAGGCATAGTGCACTTAAAAGTCTATTCCTTAAATGCTATTGATCCATTTTTTAGGAGACGACTTATAATTTACTTATGGCTGTGTGATTTTGATATCCAGTAGACATTGGGATTTACTTGTGACCAGATAATGGGCTTACAAGTGTGGATTAACCTTATATTTGCCTGTTCACTACTCAAAGACCTCATTTTTAGATAATTTAACTTGCTGCTAGTTCAGACTCCAGTTGAGTGAAGATGCTTTAGGTGAATGGGAAAAAGTGCACTGAAACCTCAAAGTCCAGCAGTTTGTTTGGTCTTATGATTCATTTCCCAAGTGAATTTGCTGGATGTTGTTGCCCTGGAAGCATAAATCTGATTTACACTAAGAACTTCATGCATCTTATGACATTTCTCTACTCTGAAGCACTGCCCCTTTGAATCTGAAAGTACTCTTTCCCATTTTTTTAATCATCTTTTGCATGATAAATTATATACCTGGCTTGAAAACAATTTTTATATTCATTTATTATTCCTATTTTCTACTATTGTCCTTTTCAGAATGAAAAGTAGAGTCAGAAGTCGTGGCGCTTTGAATCTTATTGTATTAACATTCAAGTTAGAGAATATAGTTAAGTGGAAAATTAAGATCTCCTCTTAACTTTAAGAGAACAAATGACCAAAACTGTGTCACTATTTGGTTGCTTTTCATTTGATGGATATTTGATGTCCCCACCAATCTGGCTAGAGTTATATGTACTATGCTTGAGGTAAAAAGACTTAGGTCCTAGTCTTATGTGCACAATTGGATATACTGCTCCAGAGATAACAAGGAGTTGGTAGGTAGGTTTACTCTATTGTATTGCTCCATCCCTGAGTCAATAACTGGCCAAGGCATGAGACAGACTATCTTAATAATCAAACTTCATCATTGCAAATAAGAGGTATCATCAGTCTCATAAAAGTCTCATGGCACCAATATCATGGTGCTAAAAGTTACCTTTAAAACAATCAAATAAGAATACTGATTACTGAGAGAAAATACAAATAAACAGTGACACCACAGATGTTTAACACAATTTATCCTTGAACATGATTTAACTTGAAAATAGAAATGATTTGATATTTCCATGATTTTTCAAATGAGTTACATCCAAATAGGGCATGTCAATCCTAAAAAAATATTCCCTTATGTTCATCCTGTTATCCAAAAGAGGACATAATTGCTATGTAGAGTGATAGGATTTCACTTACCAAAGCAGAGGATAATTAAGAAATGCCCTGCTTTCTTCTTAATTGTAGGTGTATTGTAAAGCCCACAGAAATAACTGAAAGTGAGCAACTCATTCTAATTTTTAAGAGTTCAAATTTCTTAATGATGGTGGTGACAGACATCAATCCGGAGGGAATTTTTTAATATACTTTAGAAATTCACTTTCTATTTTGAGCAGCTTTGCAATTTAATGATGTCTTTATGCCTAAAATTTTATTATAAATAACTACATATAATTAATATGTGTATTAACACACACACACACACACACACATATATATATATATATATGAAATTATTGGGGTATCTGCACACTCTTAGTTTTCAAGGATGATAGTCTATGACAGTCAATATTTACAAACTTCCAGTCTATTACATGTCTGCATAGTAACTTTTGCTTCTCCAATTCATTGTAGCATGAATAGAAAAAAAAAAATTCTGTTTCTTGTGTCCTGGATTTTCCAGAGGATAAATAATGGAAAACTTCAGATTAAAGATAAAAGTCATAAAATTAATCCTAACAGAGCACCTGTTCTAGGTTCTATATAATAGACATTGATTGAATTCATGTAAACATGGGTGCTTGATCTAGCTTTTCATTTAATGATACTTTATATCTGAAGTGATTTTTATAATTATGAAATTTAAAATGTGTATAATCATATGTAAAATGCCAAGAGTGTAAAGAACAATTTTGAGTCCTTTAAATTCTACCACACAGAGGCAGTATCTGTTAAATACTGTATTCTCTCTTCTCCTCCTCTCTTATCTACTTCTCTAGTTGGATGGACAGAGTGACAGGTAACATGTAAGGGTATATTAAATTTGGCTATGTGAAGTAAGGAGTTGCCTTACAGGAAATACTGGAGATGTATTTGAATTTTTCTAGCTTCAGAGCTTTACCAATCACCTGGCACAAAATACCTAAAAGGCTTTCCAAAATTACCTTCTGGAAGTTTTTTTTATAAGATCCGTGTAGCAGCTACAGCAACTGGATCAAGGACTCTTTCCTGCCACCTCTTTACCTATTCTGCCCATTCAGGCTATTGACCTTGAGCTATAGCCTGATTATTTAAAGCTATAATTTGTTCAATAAACATTTCAGCACCTAACTCTGTGTTAAGCACTGTTCTAGACTTTAAACGTACAATAATGAATAAAGTACACACAGTCTGAATGCTTGCAGTCAGCATTAGAGATACACTGAACTTACTGGTATAAATGAAAGGACAGGGAAAAATGGTTACAATTCATGGCAAGACCAAACCTGTCTGGGGTTCAGAAGTCTTACGTGGGGAAGTTACACAGATTGTGACATTAAGCAAAGGGTGGGCATGTGTGTGCAGCATGTGTATGGGTGGAAAGGGGGCTGGTAGCATATGATTTAGATACGGCAGTAGTGTATGCAACCATCTTGAGACTAGAAAGGATACAAAAGAGAAAGAAAATGGGCCACTCGATAGGTAGAATGTATCATCTGAGGAGATGGGCAAGAGATAACCATGATTTACCTCACTGGACAACACCATCTCATGGGTAATGTTAATACTCTGGGGCTTTGCTCTAATGAAAATAGAGGATGATTAGAGAGCTTTAGATAGAGGGATGAAATACAAATATTATTTTTTAAGTCTCAAATTTTATTATAGAGAATTATCTTGAAAGGTAGAGAGTAACTGTCTAGTAAGTATCTAGGCTAGGAGATGGTGAAAGGGTCAAGTAAGTAATGATACTAATAAGACTTAGGATGATAACAGAGGGAATGCCTGAGAAATATAATGGACTCAAGAGATATTTGGACAAGGAAATTAATGCTTGGTGATTGATTGAATCTAGGGGCTGAGAGCGAACAAAGGGTCGAATACAAATCCCATGTACATCTGTTGAGCTATTTGCTGAGATAGCAAACACTAAAGGAGGAACAAGTTGGGATGGGAGGGGTCTTTATTTAAAATTTAGTCTTATGATTTGGCCAGGCAAAGCTGTTAAATAAAAAAGTAAATGCATGTCTAGAAGTCAACAGAAAACTCTGCAAGGGAGGTATACATTCGATAAGTACTCATATATGGATAGTAATTAAATTCACAGGAATGGGAGAGACTCCCTGTGAGATAGAAAGCAGGTCGCAAATAGAACATCAAAGAACGCCAGCATTTAAATATTAAGGTCAGATTAAAGAAATCAAAAAATATGAAGGAAAACAAGCCGAATTTGATGTCACTCAAGCAAAAGGCAAAGAATGTTTAAGATGGAGATAAACCTTGGAATGCAGAAGACTATTTTCTGCATATCAATGACTTTCCAAGCAGAAATAATCACAAGATCAAACAGCTTGATTTGATTTTTTAAAAATAAAGTTATCTCAATCAGAGAGCAATCTAAACAAATATAAAGTCAGACAAATGACAGCATGGGACAATGAAGAAAAAGATATTTTCAATATGTAATTGAAATGAAAATGTAGACCTCAAAATGACCTACTTCTTTCACTTGTCAGGACCTATCTGCTATGGTCTGAATATTTATGTCCCCCCTCAAATTCATATGTTGAGACCCTAATGGTTACTGTGATGGAATTTAGGAGGTGGGGCCTTTGAGAGGTGATGAAATCATGAGAGGCCCCACAGAGCTCCCTCATCCCTTCTGGCATATGAGGACATAGCAAGAAGCTTGCAACCTGGGAGAAGGCCCTCATCCAACCCTGTTGGCACCTTGATCTCAGACTTCCAGCCTCTCCAGAACTGTGAGAAATAAATTTCTGTTCTTTATAAACTATCCAGTCTCTAGTATTTTGTTACTGAAGCCTGAATAGACTAAGACAATACCTTAAGGAAATACTCAGAAGTTCGGCTGTGAAAATAAAAGCTCCTAAATTTCTCTGGGGCACAGCTAAGATAGCGCTGCTCTGTTAAGGACTGCCATGCACAATCAGGTTTTTTCTGGACATGGGCTGTAGATGCACGCAAACAGGGGAAAGGCCAGTGTGAGATTATCTAGAGCTGTCTAGAATAGTGGTGGGACCCTAGCAACAAGAATACAGATGAGAACCCCGGGCCTGAGAAAGGTTCCCAAGAGACAACCATGGATATAAGTGTATTCACTCAAGTCAAGGGAAATGCAGGAAAGAGGGACTCAACCTTAAGGCTGCCAGACTACAGAGAACAAAGAGCTTGACTTTGTTGACACCACTTCAAGTAGGATGTATTTCTTTGTTTCTTCTCTTCCTTCTCCAAGTCTTAGTGCCAGAGGGACTTAAGATCCAGATAGCTAGTTAGGAAGAAAATAAGAAGACACCGCTCCCCTCATGTCCACTTCAGGATTCTGTAAAAAATGAATATAACAGAAATTCCAACGAAATAAAGTCAGGAGACCAGAAGGGGGTGCTCTCAGGCCCGGTGAAGATAACAGAGCCCAACAGGAAAAAGAAAGGCTCCTCCTTTCCTGGCAACAACTCAGCCAATGAAAAGCCTTTATTTAGTAAACTCTTTGTTTACTATAGCCCTCCCCACTTCCTTGTCTTCTCTATAAGAGCCTTCTCCTTCCTTTACCATGTGGGGACTCGCACCCTGCTCGCCGTGGCTACAGACCGCAAACTGCAATTCTCTGCTGATCCCAAATGACCCATCTTAGCTGGAGAAATATCTGGCGGTCTATTTGTTGCAAGTCAACAATTCCTGAAGCAGACTTGCACTGGGATGGGGAGAGTAATTAGTGGCAGATCAAGTTCAGAATTCTGTTTACTACATTGGACAGGGGCTGTGTCTGCTAGTTGAAGAGACTGTCTACAACTTCAGATTGAGCACAGTGTCATAGCCCTGATGATATTTTATCCAGTGGCTGGGAAAAATTATTCTTAATGAATAAAATGTAAAGGGACGACAGAAAAATTAAAATGACTGTTTTGTGCCAGTCACAGTCTTGTTATGTTATGGCTGGGTCAGTCCTTGGTTCTTATTATGATGGCAAGATGCCCTCAGCAATAACCATCAGGAAACTCCGAAAAAAAAAAAAAAAAAGATTTATTACTCACAGGTCTTGGAAAGCACACGGCACACCTGGGGCCACACAGCAAGTTCACAAGTCAAGAAAGAGAATGCATGTGCCTGGGATTCTGCTTTTACTGGGGTCAAGGGTAGGGGGTGGGGTAGGGTTTTGTGGGCTCTTTACTGGTGAATTTAAAACGTAAGTTCAGGAACTTAAAGCAGGGGAAGAGCAAAGCAAGTGACCCAAATGCCCAGTTATCTAAATCAAACAGGATCTCTAAAACAAAGAAGCCTCAAAGGGGAGGTTGCAGCTGCACTGCTTGGCTCCTCATCCAGTTGTATAGCTGGAAGTGTGCTTATTCCAGACAGCCATCTTTGAAGTGGATGCCTCTGCAATCAAAGCTTAAGGCAGGCACTTGCATTACGAAAAAACCAACTGTCAGGGCTTACACTACAATGACATTTTGACGACAGAAGATGTATGTATTCAACACAGCATACAAATGCATTATACAGAAGCTAGAAGGAAAGAAATTAAAGTGTTAAATATTCTTTGACTATGGGATTATGGGTGATTTTATTTTTACCTCATACTTTATTTTCCAAATCGTATTTAGAGAGTTTTCTTTTTTTTTTTTTTTTTTAGAACAATCACACAATTGTATAACTTAAAATGGAAATTTTCTTTTCCTTCTATACATCATGATTGGGGGGTTCATTATATTTATAATAACAAGGTTTTTTTATGGATATTTAAAAGGCATAAGTAGCTCCACTAGAAGGTGGGCAGAATTAAGGAGAAAAAATATGGAAAAACTCAAATGATTCAGTTTTACTATTGTGAAAATTCTGATAATGAATAAAAAGAAAATTAACCATTGGGTCAGCTTGCATTACTACTAATTTTTATGTAGATAGATTTTGGTTTATAATATATTATAAAATGTTTACTATTTTAATGTTACTCCCTATTTGAAATATGAAGTGCCTGAAGTTCTGAATTTTGCAACAGGGGGACACTGGTAATGAGGACCAGTAAAGAGTTTTGACACTAATTCCTGGGTCTACACACTCTTTCTACAATGTCTACTCTTTCCTTCAAAGGTTCAATCACCATAAGACATTTAAATTCTATTTATTTCACAGATAAAATTCCCTTAGAATAATTTTACTGTTAAGAAATAGAGCTGCACTAGTTGAACTAAAAACTCTGGTGAATGTCATTGATGTCTATAGAAATGGTGTCAGCTCCTTTATTCTCTTATTAATGATCTTAGACCCCCAAAATGAACAAACAAACATAATAATCCCTATCATTTACAGAAGCAACATATCTTGAAACGATGGTATAATAAGACTTCCCTCCTGAGTTCATTTTACTTCTTTTTGGTTACACCCAGTGTAATTTTTTAATGTTGTAAGATTCAATGGGGAGGAAGAAATTTTCCTCTACCCTTCTTGGTTCTTCTGGCTGGTCTAAGAATTAAATTGGCATGAGACAGATTACAAGAGAAAATCAAACAAAAGTTTAATAACATGTATACGTGGGAAAGACCCAGGAAAACTGAGTAACTCACCAAAATGGCTAAAAACCTCACCTTCAATACCATCTTAAGCTAAAGACACAAGAAGATGTTGGGGGTTGTGGTTTGGGACTTCAAAGGGGTTGAAGGCAAATTGACATGGAGAGGGAAAAGCAAATGTTTGGTAAACACATGTTTGCTGGGCGAGGCAGAGACAACAGGACGCAGAGAGGAACTTTAACAAGCAGACTGTGCTAGGTTCCTCTCTGTCTGCACACCTAGTTTCTACTGTTGTTATCTATGGGGAAGTGATAGCTCCCTTCTTGGAACACGTCTTTTATCTATATTCTCAGGCTATTAGGGAGAAGCTCAAAGTTTCTTCCTGAGTCTTTTGGGTCTTGATTGTTTTCCACTCAAAATAACCTGCATGCCAAAGAGACATGTTGGGATGGCAAGTTTTGCTTCCCTACTACTTATTTTTTCTCATTTTCTTATTTTGTGTTTAGTATAAATAATTTTCTTCTGTGGCCAAGTAACACTTGTGCCAACACAAGAGGCAACCGGTGTCTTATGGTACTAAATGAATAAATTACTGAATAAATGAATTGCCTCATTGTTTAATCAACAACTGTGTGCAGGTCTCTGTGTTTAACAAAGTGAGAGAAGGCCACCACCATGAACATGGACACTTTGACACTGCTTCTATTTAAAGAGAAAAACTTTTAAACAGCAATAGAAGAAAGACAAAATAATTTAAAAATTGTTTAGGAGAACTACCCAAAAATAGAGACAGTAAATTCTAAAGTAGGTCAGAGTAGGGGTGAGCCCTGTAGTCTGGAACTGAGAATGATTTTGAACTGTAACTTGAAGGAGTTCAGTTTTGATCTAGAGAAGGAAAAAATACGTTTAATTAAGATACAGGGTGACCAAAAGTGGCCATACTCAAGCAAGCAATAGTGACTGCAGCAAATAACCTGAAAAGTTGGCTATTTTCCGGAAAACATAGGAGGGGGTAAGAACTTGAAATCTCTCACTGTTAACCTGAAGTGTCTGGACATTTTGTTGAAGGAAATAGGAAATCATTCCAAGTTTTTGAAGAGGGAAATGACCTGAAGGTATATGAAGAAAGCAAAATTTTAGGAGGATTAGCTTGTGTATAGAGAGACATGGAACTCACATGGGGCAGCTACTTACAACTCTATGCATAGAAAGTGTCATCAAAACCACTATATTTTGCATCCATATCTGCAAACATTTCTATGTTCCCTGAGGAATGAAGGAATGCTGTAACCATTTCTACAGAAGACGCATGTGTCCTGGATTTTTAAATAATGGAATTGGGAAGAAAGAATTGGACACAGTGTCACAAAAGGTACACAGATGAAACAGTGATTCTCAACCTCTTTTTTTTCTGTTTATGCTACATTTTAGAATAAAATTAGGGTGTACATGAGGAAGTACATGACCTAAAACAACACCAGTGTATTCACAATCCTATAAAACCATCCAGAGTTATCCTACTGTACAACTGGCCATTCCTGAGGTCTGTGAAATCCCACTGGCACTAGTTTCTCTCATATAATCTGGAGGTAAAGTTCTCAAACATCTTTCTTTGCTGCCAACTTGATTTTATATGTCTTAATTCTCAGGTGTGCCAGTGATGCCTGGGCTGCAGCATGTCCTATGCCTCACTCAGCACTGTGATTTTTATGACAAGCATTGCTATAGAAAATATATACCTTCATTTGTGACAAAAACACATTTCATCTGTTGATCAAAATTTGTCAGCAGAAGCTATAAAAATTTGTGCTACACCGTGGTACCTACATACCTACATCATGCTGGCTGTATCCCCTTAAGATAAATATATATGCAGAAATAGTATAGTGTATGTGTATATTATTTTCCCATGCACGCACTCTATCCCTAGAAATAAAGGACATTTATCCATAATACCTTCAGCACAAGAGAAAGGAGTATTGTTCAGAGATAAACAATGGGTCACATCATAAAAATAAATCATAACTTTGGAAAAGCATTTTCTTAAATTCATGTGGGATATCATGATTTACAAAGCCTTCTTTTAAAAACATATGTTATTCATTTTATTAAAAGAATCAACTTATTGTATTTTAAAGCATATGAACTTGGAAGTCACATGGTTTCAGGTTTGGTCCCTGGCTCACTCCCTCTTATTCGCTGAGTGTTTGGGGCCAGTTAATAACCAGTTGCAGCCTCATTTGCATCAGTTAAAAAATGAGAAAAATCCTAACTACCTGACAGCATTATGGTGACAATTATAAATAAAATATATAAAACTCTTACAGTTCTGACAACGTCACTCAGCTGTAACAAAGTGAGAGGTAAGCCTTAAAGCCTTGTAATCATTGTGAAGATTCCCTCTAATAGCTTAGTGCCTGGATCCCAGAGAAAACCTCAGGCACTGCCTGGGCATCAGACAAGTAACCCAATACGGTTTATGGTCAAGAGAATCTTTATTATATGCATGGGTGGTGGGGGGCATTTAGCTAAGATGCTCAGAGACAAGGGGTAATTTACTAAATAAGTTGAATTGCTTTCTCCAGTAATTTACTAAATAAGTTGAATTGCTTTCTCCAGTAATTTACTAAATGAGTTGAATTGCTTTCTCTCATGAGTTTGCCTTTTCTTCCTCCTTAAGAAGAAAATTCAGATACTACCAAACACAAAGAGGATAGTAAGAATTATGCAAGTTTGGAAAAATTACTTGCTAATTTCTGTATTCTAGTTGAATTTCAACTGAAGTATAATTAGAGATCTTGCAAAAGTAATGTATTTTTACGTTTACTGCATCCTCTACATAATCTTTTAAAATGACTGGGACAGGGCTTCCCTCCTGGCGCAGTGGTTAAGAATCCACCTGCCTACGCAGGGGACGCAGGTTCAAGGCTTGGTCTAGGAACATCTCACATGTCGTGGAAAAGCTAAGCCTGTGCACCACCAACTACTGAGCCTGTGCTCTAGAGCCTGTGAGCCACAACTACTGAGTCCACGCACCACAACTTCTGAAGCCTATGTGCCTAAAGCCCATGCTCCACAACAAGAGAAGCCACCACAATGAGAAGCCCGTGCCCCGCAACAAAGAGTAACCCCCTCTCGTCGCAACTAGAGAAAGCCCATGCACAGCAATGAAGACCCAATGCAGCCAAAAATAAATGTATAAAAATAAAGTAAAATAAAATTACTGGGACATTAAGCAGGGCAAAAATGTCAACTACTTCAGCTTGACTCTCCTGGTTATGACATTATTTTTTCAATTATATATAAAAATCTAATTTTCTTCCATTTCCACTTTGCTAAGACCAGTTTAGTAGTTATTGTCTCATATCACAAATAAGAATGATTTCAGAGATGGTGGGTTTTCTGAGTTACTATTGTTCTGGCATGAGTTTCAAAGTCAGAAATACTGATATAGGACAATTCTGCTTCTTCAAAACCTTTAATATTCATTATTTAATGAATTTCAAGATTTTAAGTTTGTGGCTTCAATGTTAAAACTAAAGAGACAATGTTAAATCAATAGTTGACTTATTATATATTTGTATATGTGTGCTTAATAACGACAATAGAATATTTGTGTGTTAACCTAATTTGGG
Source organism: Platanista minor (assembly GCA_004363435.1). Taxonomy (NCBI): domain Eukaryota; kingdom Metazoa; phylum Chordata; class Mammalia; order Artiodactyla; family Platanistidae; genus Platanista; species Platanista minor. The sequence goes on along the minus strand of RJWK010029070.1, from coordinate 6,045 downwards.
AGATAAACTTTTACTTCATCATCATCTATTGAGATATTATGTAAATTCTCTTCTCAGTATTACAGCAAACTGCATGCTTCAAAGTCAAGTACATAGAAAGTCCACCTAAAAGTATTCAAGATGTTTATCTGAAAATAAAAGTTCTTTGGTACCAGAAGACTGAGTTCAAAATTGAATTATACTGCTTGATAACTGCATGACTTTGGGGAAGATAAAACTGTTTTAATCATTATTTTTCTCATCTGTAATATGTGAATAACATAGTCATTCTATTGATATAAAAATAAGATTTGATCATGTAGTCCCTTTGTAATTCATACATACATATATATATTTTGCTTTATGATTATATATGAAATTCTTCACATATGGTTTGCTTATGTTTCCAGCAGCAATAATTTTATCCAATGTATCTTATTCTATGGCATTTACATGAAGAATATAATTCATTTGGACAAAAATTCTTATCAAAGTGTTCATAACATAGCTCTCTGCTATAAGAAGCAATCGACTTCAAGATTCCGTGACATTTTTGATGCTTTATACTTAGTAAACATGGTCATGTTTAGTATAACAAAGGCATATATAATATTTATTTTTATGACTACTTTATCCACATTTATTAAGGGACAGCAATGTGCCCTTACAAAGAAAAAGGTGCTACTGACTCTACACTATGAAAGATGAGAAATTTAGTACCTTTAAAGCAGGTTCTTTCCTTTGTCATCATTCAGATTTTTAGTTGTTTAATGTCTAATCGTTGCCCTATTAAATACATTAAAACTCTATTAGCCAATTTTAATGAATACCATTCATTCACACTATTAAAATGATGATATCAGCAATTATACTCTGCCTCCAGATCTTTTCCCCAAACTTCTCATAGCAGGTATAGCATAGCTTCTACAAGTAAAATATAATCACATTTTATTTTTGCTCTATAACTAAACTAAAAGCTGACTTCACTTTACAATGCTTCTATAAATATGAACACTATTAATAATTATAAGATTATAACTGTGTAACCACTTTCATAATAGAATGAGTAATTGTGCCTGTAGAGATAGAGCTTGGAGCTACAGATAAGGACAGGTTTTCCTGTCTCCAAATAATTGTTTTATTTGAGAATATTTCCTGCATCCAAAACAGATACGATTTAAATTTCTTACATTTGATCAAGTGATTAAAAGTATGCTGCATATGCTTTTTTAACGCCTAGAAAATATATTCTAGTAATTTTTTTCCCAGATAATGTTCATGAGAGGTTTTTGAGGTATTTGCACATGAATCTCTCTCTCTCTCTCTTCATTGTCTCCTACTAACATTTAGGAGTCTTACTGTAGAGAACATTCTAGGGTTAAAGTCATTGCTACATTGTCTTCTAGCACCCAGTGCTGTTGCAAAGCAGTTTGATACCAATTGTGTTTTCTTCATTGAATGACAGCCTATGCCCTGATCTTCTCCCTTTGAAACCACGGAATCTTCATTTTTGTTCCAGAATATGGAAATTTTATGATGACATTTCTGAGAGTAAATCTTTTAAATTTTTTATGGCTTTAGACTCTTCTCTGAGGAATTTTATTCTAGCATTTCTTGATTATTACCTATTTTTTCCTATTCTCTTTCTAAAATGTTTCGTATATGGGACTTCTATTTCTTTTTTCTCTTGTATTTTCCCTTTATTTGCCTTTTTTGTTGTTGGTCATTAACATGTTTTTACATTCTATGTGTTCTTATTTTCTCAGTCACTTCTTTTTCCCAAAGCATTTCCTTCTGGTTTATGGATTCATTGTTCTCTAAAATTTCTCTGGGGATACCAATTAGATATTTTTATGTTTTTCTTCTTTTACATCAATTGTCATATTCCTCAGATGTTAGTATTTATTTGTCCTTTCTGTCCTTTCTCTTGTTACTTGCTTTCCTCAAATGTCTAGTGATCCTTGCTGGTCAATACATATTAATAAATAAAAGACTATGCCGGTAAATACAGATGTTGGGGATTTTTCTAAAAATTTCCTAATCAGTCCCTTCACCCCTGAGTGTTCTTGTTCCTGAATTGGGTGGCTGACTGTCAGTGCTGAAGGCAGAGACTGGCAGGCCTCACCTTAGAACGAGCAGGCTGTGGGGCAGTTAGAACCAGGAGACCGTACCTCATGCAAATACTCCAACACCTTGACCTGAAAGTTTTAACTTCTTAGTTTTCAGTCTTCAAATCATAAAGGTTTGTCATATCCCCTTTCAGAGGAAAATTTTTGTGCAAAGAAAGTGTGATAGCTGGACCCCAATCTAATCATATTTTATGAAGAAAACAATTCCTTGAATTTGAGTACATACAACACTCTTACGGTGCAAGAGTTCTACTATATCCAAAACAACAGAAACTGTGTCAGAAATCTGTCTCAAGTTGTGATAATCCATGAATACGGAAGAGCACAGGCACACTGGATTTTGAACCCTCTCTACTCCACATGGATGGTTATAAGGGATCATAGGTTCCTTGGTGTTTTAGACATAATTGCTTGGTAACAAACTGCCCAACACTTAGTGTCAGGAGACAACTATTTATCACGCTCAGGGATTCTGTGGGTCACTAATTTGGACAAGGCACTGCAGACACAGATTCTCCCCCACTATGTCTGGGGCCTCAGAATGAAGATGCAAACCCCCCATGCCTAGAATGATCCAATGGCTCATTTCCTCATGTGTCTGGAGGTTTACATAGGCTGATGGCCAGCAGCCTTGGTTACTCTCCACATGGTTTCTCTAAATGGACAACGATAGCAGGGGTCCAAGGACAAGCATGCAAAGACAAAGAAAGGGCAGGGAGGGCTTCCCTGGTGGCGCAATGGTTGAGAGTCTGCCTGCCGATCCAGGGGATGCGGGTTCGTGCCCCAGTCCGGGAAGATCCCACATGCCGCGGAGAGGCTGGGCCCGTGAGCCATGGCCGCTGAGCCTGCGCGTCCGGAGCCTGTGCTTCGCAACGGGAGAGGCCACAAGAGTGAGAGGCCTGCGTACCGCAAAAAAAAAAGAAAGGGCAAGGAGACATATCACCTTTTATGACCCAGCCTCAGAAATGATGCAGCATCATTTACGCTGCATTAAACCAGAGCAAAAATGGACTCTACTTCTTCAGAGGGAGTGGCAAAGTTCTGGCAGAGAATGTGGCCCTGGAATACTGCTGTGGCCATTTTTGCAAATATAATCTGCCACTGTCTACCATCTGTCCCAAGAAACTTCATCCCTCCAACACGCAAAGTGTACTCACTCTCCCCTCTCCAAGACCCTCAGTATATCACCCTATTACAATAACTGACTCAGGCTTGAGATCCCAGATTTGTGATCTAGATCAGGTTCAGGTGGAGACAAATCTTGGTTGCAGTTTTTCAAGTACGTTTCCTCAGTTACGACAGTCTATATCTAGAGGCAAGTTATCTACCTGTCATTCACAGATCTAAGGTGGTGAAGCAGACATTGGATAGCCAACCAGTAGGGAGGCTTCTGTTCATAGAAAGGAAAAATATGAAATACACAGCAATCTTTGGCTCATAGCAAATGTGAATTCCAATTATACCCATAGGGCCAGTTCCTTAATTAGGCCTCCGTCTACTTCCTACAGTATCTAAGGGCTTTGCCTTCTGGGCTTTTGGGTTTGACTCCTGTGTCATCCTTTCTTTTCCATAAGAAATGACCATTGTTTGAAGCTGAGTATTTTTCTCATCCTGTTTCCTAACTATTGAAGTTTGGGGGCCATAAGGCCTCTCTTCATTTTACCTCTGTCCCTTTCAGTTGAAGTAAAAACATTAAGAGTTTCTTCTGAATCAATGTGTGATACATTTCATTATGCAAAAGTCCTTCTCTACCTTGGGTTTCCTGTGATGCTGCTGTGGGACTTTGCCCTTAGGATTCTCAGAGAGGGTCTGTGTCTGACAGAATGGTTCTCTCAGGCAGTCTTACATCTTTCTGAGGTCTTGAAACCTTGTCTCATAGAGTTAACAAAAGCTGGTGATTAACAGAAATTCCTGAACTTATCTTACAGAATGATAGATAAGGGAACAGCTTGTTAAAATCCCTCTGCTTGTAAACTGCCTTTACTGATTAAGCTCACTTTAGTTACTTTTTCCCCTCTCTTCACTTGCATACCCTCCAAGCTTCACCTAGATTGGGTAATATATCACTTCTTAACCATCCCTAGAGATAACATCTCTGATGTATATGAGTCACTATAGTAGTGGGGGCTTAGGTTTTCTTTTCTTTTTAGAAACTTGGAGTCAACTCTTGTTCAGTTCCAGCTGGCTAAGACTTGTTGGGACCACCGACCCTGAACTTAGGTCTGCATAGCAGTCCAGTGAATGACCTTTTGCTGTCAGAAGGCCAAAAAGTCCACCCTCATATCATGCTACGTGCCTCTTTTTGGAACATGCATCCCATGAGGAAGCATATAACCCACATACACCTACCCAGAACACTGACTGCCTCACCCTTCCCTGACTTCAGTCACCTTTCCCTATACCTAAGACCACCCTACTTCTTTATCTCATTAATATCTCAAGCCCCTCGTGTTCAGGCAGGCAGATCTTAGATTTGTTCTCCAGTCTCTTCACTTGGCTGCCTTGTGAATAAACTCTTTTTCTGCTGCAAACTTGGCTTCCCAGTATTTGGCTTGCCGCATGCTGGGCAAAGGAACTGGTTTAGTAACAGTCTTAACCAAACGTTTTAAAGACCCACCCTAGATTTTGTGTTTGCTATGAAACCCTTTCTTAATTTGAGAATCTTAAAGAGGAAGGTATGAGGAAGATTTATTTTCAAACCCAAGTTCTGTCTTCTTCATATGTCCTCTAAAATTTTGCTGAAAACAGAATAACTCCTTTTTTAGCTCCCCTCTACTCTCATTTTATTATGGCATTGAGAAAAGGCAGGTAAATTCTACCTAATTCTACCTAAAATTAGGTAAATTCTACCTAAAATTATCCTTAGCTAAATTCATCAGTTCACTAGATACAGTTTCTATGTCCCATGTTACTGCTAACAACTTTCCATCCCTGTGGAACAAGAGTACTTTTTCCTCCATCTTGCAATAACATTTCCACACTTTCAAAACTTCCCTGACAATCTTCTTGAAAACCATCCGACTCTTCGTAACAATCACTTTGAGACCCTTTAGGCTTTTACTAACATTCTCCTCAAGGTCATGCTGGCTTCGACCTATCACATCTTTCCAGTGGAATATGTTTCAGATTTTCCGACTACAGTAGTGTACTTCCCAGTACCTTAATCTGTTCCACTTACTTTGGCTCCAAAAATTACTCCAAAATGTAACACAAGAATACAACCATTTGTTAATTCTACCACTTCTATTGATCAGGAATTTGGACAAGGATCAATAGAGACAGTTTCTGCTTCTCACTATCAGCTGGAAGATTGTAAGGCTGAAGGCTAGAGTCTTCTGAAAGCTTATTCACTCAAGTCTGGCAGTTGATGATGTCTTTTAAATGGAGCCTCAGCTCCCTTCCACTTGGTTTTCTCCACTTGGGCCATTGTGGACTTGATGACTAAACTCTATGCGTGAGAGACAAAGAGGGAGAGAATGAATACAGTCTAGGGAGAAGTCCTATCACATTTCATGATCTAACCTTGGAAGTTAGGAGTGTCAGTTCCATTGCATTTTAGTTGTTGAGACAGTTAAAAATATTGTTCCAGTTCAAGGGGAAGGGAACTAGGTCTCATCTACTTCAGGAGATTGATAAAGATCTAAAAGAGCACATGGGACTAGAAATATTACTATGGCCATCTTTGGAAAATAAAATCTGCCACACTTGGTTTGATTCTACTTGACTCTACTTCCCTCTATGGTGAAGAACAGTGAGGGAGTGAGCAACAACGAAGTATATTCAACAGCCTAGGACCTTGGAACGAAAGCATGTTTGCAAAAATTCTCTTTCTCTTTGTATCATTGAATTCTGCTATACTTTACACCCCTAAAATAGTTCATTACATCTCTGGCATATACAAGCTTTGGGGTGTGTGTGTGTGTGTGTGTGTGTGTGT
>RJWK010029069.1:0-25464 GCA_004363435.1 Platanista minor | reverse complement strand
GCCGTGGCTTCTCTTGTTGCGGAGCACGGGCTCTAGGCGCGTGGGCTTCAGTAGTTGTGGCACGCGGGCTCAGTAGTTGTGGCTCGCGGGCTCTAGAGCGCAGGCTCAGTAGTTGTGGCGCACGGGCTTAGCTGCTCCGCGGCACGTGGGATCTTCCCGGACCAGGGCTCGAACCCGTGTCCCCTGCATTGCCAGGCGGATTCTTAACCACTGCGTCACCAGGGAAGTCCTCAATTCTTTGATTGGTGCTTTTTGAACATTTTAAATAGCACTATCTAGCAATGGCTTTAACCGCTACCATCATTTCCAAGTAGTGGTAAGTGTCAACAGTATTTTAAACTGTCTGAGGCATCTGTAACCTGATACGAAAATGTCTGCAATTCCTGTTGGTGAGAATCTTGGGGGTCTGCTGTTTCCACAAAGGCTTGTTGCCTACGTTTCTAATGGAGTTAGGTGCAAGGTTAGTGAAAATAAAGTTGTTGCTTCCCCTCCCCACGCAAAACCCATCCAGATTCACTGACCCTGTTGAACTTTGGCCTGCACGTAAATTCCAGCCAAGTCGGGAGACTGACGTTCCCGGAACCCATGTGAAACTTTCCACCTCTGACGCTGCGGAGACCGCACCCCTCTGCTCTGTTACCCCCAACTAATATCCCACCTACTGAAAAATGCTTGCTTAGCCGTGGCTTCTTCCTCTCACCCACTCGTTTATTCGTTCCTTCAACAGGTACTTGGTCAGCCTAGGTACTCGGGATTCACAGCGATGAGGAAAACAGATGAGGTTCTTGTTGCCGTGGTGGGTTACAGCCCCACCGGAGTGGGGCGAGAGAAGCCAGTACGTGCACACAAAGATTATAGGATCTCAGCAGTGATGAGCAGCACGAGGAAATCCAGGCAGCTGTGAAAGTCTGTGTCTTCATTAGTCACAGGGGCGGGGGCGTTTAAGATGGGACCTGAAGAATGAGTGGAGTGGGAAGGGGGTGCCTGGCCAAGGAACAGCTTATGCAGAGGTCCTGAGGTTGGCCAGGAGTGGACGAGCAGAGGGAGAGAAGGAGTGGACGAGCAGAGGGAGAGAGAGCCTGGCCAGGGTCCCTTGGTCGTGCCTCTGTGAGCTGAGTTAGGCAGTTAGCTCTTATCCTGGAGTACTGGGCAACGTCGGTGGAGGGCAGTGCCAGGTTGAGGTGAGCTTTGGCGTCTCAGTGGAGAACGATTTGGAGGAAGTCAACAGCGCAGTGGGTTGACCGATGGCACCTACTAGAATATTCTAGAGGAGTGGTGGCTTGGCCCAGGGGGTGATCCAGGACACGGGGAGGAGGGTGTCAGTTAGAGACTGGACTCTGGGATTTATTAGGGTTCTTGATTTCTGTCAGTTTTCTTCTCCCCTCAGTCCCCTTCCAGTGAAACCCATAACATTCTGTCCCGCTTATGCGCTGGCATTCCTGTCTTAAAGTGTATTCCTTTGAAATTCCTTTTAGACTAGAGGGCAGAGTCGCTTAGCTTTACTTGGTTTGAGTATTTAAGATAGTATCCATAATTACTGAATTGAATGTATGCTGCTGCTTTTTTTTTTTTTTTTTTTTTTCTTTGTTTGGACCCTGCATTCCTAGGTGTTTGGACAAATTTCCCAGTGAGGAAGGTGAAAACATAACTAACTTGTACCAGCAGATACTGTGGGGAATGCTGTGAGCCTGAGCTCCTGTTCCTAGGCCTTCCCGAGAGTATCCAAGTGGGGTATAATTGCTTAATAAGGAGACAGTTTTCACTGAGATTTACATTATAGATTTTGCTTTTTAAAAAGAAATTATCTGGGTTTTACTGGAAAAACTATATAGTCTCCTGAGTGTTGTTTTGCCTTCGGTTGTGTTCTGAGAGCTGATTATGGGCAGGAGGAAATAACCCATTTCGTCTGAAATATGAATGTGTGTTGGTCTTTAAAGTGTATGTGACCCATAAAACAATAGCAGCCAGGCTGCAGTTACAGTCATTATGTAAATCACATATTTTGGCGTGCACGCGCTCTCTGTATTTTTCCTTGTTCGCATGGGGTAAATAATTTTTCCCAGAGAGATTTTGGGTTAAAACAAGGCCCAAACCTGTTTGAGGTACAGGCTGTTTTGGCTTTATTTTTCATCTTTCTGCCTGAAAGGGTTGAACGCTGAAGGATGTAGTGATGTGAGTGCACGCAGGGACATTCCTCTGTGTGTGTGTGTGTGTGTGCGTGTGCGTGCGAGCAAGAGAGAGAGAGAGAGAGAGAGAGAGAGAGAACACAGTCTCTTTGTAAAGTCCAGCCAGCTCTCACCAGAAGTCTGACTCTGGGAGTTTTACTGAACTCCCTGCTCATTTTGGAGTGAGAGGTGCAGATGAGTTCAAACTCAGCACACAAAAATAGCAGAAGAGACCGTGTGCTTTTATAGATGATGCCCCTGTCTTCCCCATTCTGTGGATGGCTGTCTGGCCTGGTCCCTTCCTGGCATGGCTGTGGAGCCTAGGGAGGGAGAGCCTGCCCGGCTCGCTCACAGGCAGTGCTGGGGCCTGGACTTGGCCCCGGGATCTGTGTCTTCATGGGTGGTTGACGTTTGTCTGTGTAGGGCTGAGACGTACCTGTTTTGGCCTTGGAAGTCCGCACATTTTGGGCAGCTCTGTTCCCCACTGCCTGGAGTGGGACCGCAGCCCTTGACCCATCTGATAACTGAGCGTGGCCTTGCCCCAGTCACATTCCATTTATGGCCACTGGAATTGGAATCTCATGTAGTTTTCATGTCTCATGAAAGAGATTATTCCTTTTTTGATTTTTTTGCCTCCCACCAACCACTGAAAAAAATGTAAAAACTCTCCTTAGCTCGTGGGCTGTCTAAAACAGGCAGTGGGCTGCCTCGGGCCCGCGGGCTGTAGCTTGCGGTCCTCTGGCCCACACATGCGTTGACTGTGCAGATCTGTGTGCTTCTCAGTGCACGTGTTAGAGCTGTTTCTTTCTCAGCAGTCTCTACTCGTTTGCTTTAGCTTTTCTTTTTTTCATTTTTTAATTCTTATTTTTTTGGCGGTACGCGGGCCACTCACCGCTGTGGCCTCTCCCGTCGTGGAGCACAGGCTCCGGACGCGCAGGCTCAGCGGCCACGGCTCATGGGCCCAGCCGCTCCGCGGCGTGTGGGATCTTCCCGGACTGGGGCACGAACCCTTATCCCCTGCATCGGCAGGCGGACTCTCAACCACTGCGCCACCAGGGAAGCCCTTTCCTCGTTTTCCTGACATGCGTTGGACTAAGCGTCCTTGTCCGCGGATGATGGATTTGTTCATACATGTGTTCTGGGAAGAAACGGTTTCCTTTCAGCGTGATTCTGTGTTTGCACTATTCATCCATAGGTCAGGTGGTGAGTTTCCTCAGTAAATACTTTGGGTAGCTGAATCTGCGCAGGCTGGGGGCCTGCTGTTGGTGATGGCAAGGGAAACGAGGGCATCGGTTCCTGCCCTCCTGAAGGTGACAGGCAGGTTGGGGAGACAGGTATGGAAAAGCACTCACAGGCCATACCAGGGTACCAGAGGGCAGCACCCGGTGATCTTGGATCTGCCCTGCTCTAGAGGTTTCGATGGGCTCTCCCCCTGGGCAGAGCCAGGAGAAAGCTGACACCGGAGTGGAGGATGGGTGGGAGTTCAGATGGGCCAGGAGGGGCCAGTGTTGCTTGTCAGTGACCCCTGCATGCCCACCCACTGGCCCTGTTCTTCCCTCTGCCCTGCGGCTTTCCCTGCTGCTAAGCTGGGTGGGAGGCCTGCAACAGCTCGCTGTTGGTTGGTTGGTTGGTTGGTTGGTTGGTTGGTTGGTTCGTTGGTTTTAATTGGGGTCTAGTTGAATATAGTTTCAGGTGTACAACACAGTGATTCACAGTTTTTAAGGTTATACTCGACTTACAGTTATAAAATATTGGCTCTGTTCCCTGTGTTGGACAGTGTCCCTGTAAGCTTATTTATTTTATACCTAGTGGTTTGTTCCTCTTCCTCCCCTCCTCCTACATTGCCCCTCCCCCCCCTTCCCTCTTGCCACTGGGAACCACGAGTTGGTTCTCTATATCTATGAGTCTGTTTCTTTTTTGTTATATACATTCATTTGGTTTTTTAGATTCCGCATATAAGTGCTAGTGTACAGTGTTTGTCTTTCTCTGTCTGACTTACTTCACTTGGTATAAGAGCTTCCAGGTTCACCCATGTGGCTGCGCATGGCAAGCTTTCATTCTTTTTATGACTAATATTCCACTGTATGTATATCACATCTTTTTCCTTTCATCTGTTGATGACACTTAGGTTGCTTCCATATTTTGCCTACTGTAAATAACGCTGCTGCGAACATTGGGGCACATGTATCTTCGCAAATTAGGGTTTTGGGGTTTTTTTGGACACCTACCCAGGAGTGGAACTGCTGGGTCATATGTGACTTCTAAAGGTTGGGCTTTTGAAGCATGACTGTAGCTGAGAAACACACCACCCAGCACCTCTGGAGATGTCCTCCGTGCTTCCTCAGATACCGGGGCTGCGTCGGGTCTTGGTTGCAGCGCGAGGGCTCTCTAGTTGTGGCTCGTGGCCTCTAGAGCGCTCGGGCTTCGTTGCCCCTCGGCACGTGGGATCTTAGTTCCCCGACCAGGGCTCGAACCCGTGTTGTCCCCTGCATTGGAAGGCAGATTCTTAACCGCTGGACCAGCAGGGAAGTCCCTACCGTGGTTTATTCTTAACGAAAGAGAGGAGAGAGGAAAAATGACCAGAGGCACATTTGTTGTACGGGACCCTTTGAGGAAAAGGACTATTCAGATCTCATCACTGCTTTATTAATTGTAGTGTGACTTAAAGAAAGAAAAGATTTACTTACCATAATCCCTTTAGCCTGGATTTAGTCACTGACCCTACATGTGCATTAAAAATTTTTTTTTGGATATTTTGGTTCATTTTTTTCAGGGGTCAGCAAACTTTTGTGTAAAACGCCAGATGGTCAGAATTTTGGGTTTTTCGGACCATGTGATATCTGGACACTGTGTGGCAAAAAGTGGCCATGGATTATATATGGACAGATATTTCCACTGTTGTGCAGCTAGTCACTGGAACTTCTTTCTTGTCGCAGAAGTAAGCTCTGTATCCGTTAAGCAACGGCTGCCCGCTCCCCTCCTCAACCCCCGGCAACCACTGTTCTGCTTTCTGCATCTGTGAATTTGATGACTCCAGTACCTCATAGAAGTGGAGTCACACAGTGTTTGTCCTTTTGTGACTGGCTTTTTTTCACTGAGCGTGATGTCCTCAAGGTTCATCCATTTTGTAGGGTGTGTTAGAATTTCCTTCCTTTTTACAGCTGAATAATATTCCACTGTTGTTATATACCAGCAAATAAGTTATTGAAAGTAGATTTTCGTTGGTTACTTAAAGTCATTTTTATTGCTTTTTTAAAATTTTATTTTATTTTGGCTGCGTTGGGTCTTCGTTGCCGCGCGCTGGCTTTTCTCTGGTTGCGGCGAGCCCTGGCTCTTCTTCGTTGCGGTGGGTGGGCTTCTCCTTGCAGTGGCTTTTCTTGTTGCTTAGCACAGGCCCTAGAGCACACGGGCTTCAGTAGTTGCGGTGCGCGGGCTCTAGAGCGCTCAGGCTTCAGTAGTTGTGGCTCGCGGGCTTCGTTGCTCCGCGGCATGTGGGATCTTTGCGGACCAGGGCTTGAACCCATGTCCCCTGCATTGGCAGGCAGATTCTTAACCGCTGCGCCACCAGGGAAGTTCCACCTTAGCTCAGCACAGTTTCCTAGGCATTGTCCTCATGGAAGGAAGTCTTAGGAACACACAGACTTTCCCGTTTGAACAGTGAGGAGTCCTTGAGAGGCCCTGGAGCTCACTTGATGGTGAAGTACAAATTGTACGGTGTTGGCGTCTTGAATTAGGGAAAAAACGTCTGTGAAATAGAAGCTTAGGAGGGAACACTGAGAATGGTATCCAGAACTCACCAGGCTTTCTTCATTTGCTTAGCTCGGAGTTGGGGGCCCCCTGAGCAGCCGAGCCCACTTGTGCAGGTTGGGTTTCCGAGATAGGGAAGCTGGGGCTGCAGCTGAGGGCTCTCAGGATCAGCACCTGTGGGTGGGCTAGGCAGGGAGAGGCCAGGTTCCGGGGGCAGGGGAAGCCAGGCTGAGAGGGAGTCCCGGGGCCTCGGGCGACCCCACTGCAGTCTAGACGCCCTTGTAACTGCCCCCCCACTGGCCGTTTGCTGGGGCCTGACCTTGGCTGAAGGCCACTGCTGCCCTTTGGGGGGATCTTAGCAGCACAGTCTAGCTCCCGTTGCCCCAATGAAGTCTGTTGTTGACCATTCCCGGGAAACTGGCATCGAAAAATGACTGAGGCGGGATGTTCTCTGATTGTTGCATTTGTTTTTTGTTTGTCTTGGAAAGCTGTTTAAAAATCAGGGTATGACTTGTTAAAATTTAATCACAAAGGAACTGCCTGAAGTGAGGTTTTGATAAGGTTCTGTGTCAGGGGAAAGTATTTACTTCTGTGGACCACTTTTTTTTTTTTTTCCCCTGTGCGCGGGCCTCTCACTGTTGCGGCCTCTCCCGTTGCGGAGCACAGGCTCCGGACGCGCAGGCCCAGCGGCCGTGGCTCGTGGGCCCAGCCGCTCCGCGGCATGCGGGATCTTCCCGGACCGGGGCACGAACCCGCGTCCCCTGCATCGGCAGGCGGACTCTGAACCACAGCGCCACCAGGGAAGCCCCGGATAACGACATTATGATTGACTGTGTTCCCCACGCTGTACGTTTCATCCCCGTGACCCTCTTACTTTGTAATGGAAGTTTGTCCCTCTTCATTTCCCTGTCCTGTGTCACTCACGCCTCACCCATCTTGGGAGGGGTGACAGCACACTCAGCGTTGGCCCGCGGTACAGAATTTCAGGCTGCTCGAAGGCTGATCCCCCCAGGGGTGCGATGAGCTCAGAACCCGTGTAGGTGCGGGGGTGCTGGAGCGCCGTCTGCGGTCCTGCAGGGCTGCCCCACGAAGTAGCCGGGGTCCCGCTGGTTTCCAGGGCTGAGACATGCCAGCCTCGGTCGTGGGCGCTGCATTTCCTCGGCTGTTGACAGGAAGAGCAGGAAGGGCTTCGGAGGCTCTGGGTGAAAAGTGGCAGGAAACCTCCTTTCCAGATGCTTTGCCTCTGCAGAGCACGGATATGCACAGGCTAATGTCTAGAAACACACCGAACGGAGGCGTGAACACAACCCAGGACACAATAGGAAACCCCCTAAACGTGAGGGAAAGCATTTATGAATTCCTCGACTTAAAAGGGTAATTTTGAAGAACGAAGGCAAGCGACAAGGAATCCTGTTTATCCTTGTCTTTCAAATGAACACATGTTGATAAGAAGCCAGGTGTTATTTTAATGGGACGAGGTGGTCTTTTCTCTCATCTCGGTTGCTCTTCTTTTGTTAAACAAGTGGCTTCGGGGTCTGCTTGACCTTGTGGGGTCACCAAGTCCAGAAAACTTTTTTATTAATGATTTTTTTTCTCTACTCAAGCTTGCCTGCTTCTTAATAAATTGGCAGAAATTAGGAGTTTCCGTAAATTTTGCCAGCAGCATTTAGAAGCAGTGAAAGCATATTCGGTCATTACATTTGAAATTGTTGTCTGGGTAAATTATAGTTTAAAATTCAGTTTATTACTGAATCTTACACTTTAATGAACAGACCACATCACATATTTTTATGTTCTTAAATGACCCATGGCTTTAAAGCAGTAAATCGGTGCTCTTTGTTTATTTATTTATTTATTTATTATTATTAAGTACTGCATGTTACCCCCCTGCCCCCGCTACCCCTTCAAAAGTATTTACATTTTTCTTTCAGAATAAAGTGAGAAAATCCTGCTGGTCTCTCAGTTTTAAGGAATAGTACTTTTCTTTCCATCACAGATATGCATGTTTCTGGCTTGACTTCAACCCATGAAATCTTAACGTGTAACAGGAGGAAGACATTTCTGGATTTGTTCCAAAACACATCTGTTTTTTCAATGGCACATTTTACCCTTTCACCTTAATTCATACCTTCTCATTGTATTTTTAGATGTATTCAATTAGGAACAGCTCCCCTTCTTAAACAGTGGAATGATTCACATTAAAGATTAAACACAGTCAGGGTAAGAGCATTTGCTCTGCGCTGTCGGTAAAGCGATCCCATAGGCAACCAGCAGGTAACCCTGGAGCAGGGACGGGTGTGTTGATGCGGGAACTGTGCTGGCTGGGGTGGTAAGCTGGATGAAGGCAGGAGAGGCCCAGGGGGTGCTCCGGATCCCCCTGAGGGGTGGGGCCTCACTGATCTGCTGCCCTCTTCACCGCCCTGGCTCTGCTGGGCTCAGAGCAGTGTCCCCTGCTGTCCCCAGACGTCTCCCCTGGGCTGTCCCGGAGGATCAGCGCACCTAAAAGGTTATTTACGTCTGTTTTCTCTTCTCGCACCACCTGCCAGCACTGCCCCAGCTCTGACCACTTTTCTTAATATGGGAATAATAATAGTGTGCATTTAACAAGGGCATCGTGAGAGTCAAGGTAGAAGCCTTTGGGCCCAGCGGGCTTCCTGATCTTCAGCCTTCTGTGCCACCTGTGTGCCCACCTCTGCCCCAGCCCCCGGGGATCCTGGCCGCCGAGCATCCTTCCTTCCCCACGGCAGAGGACGCTGCCTCTATGTCAGTTGCATCGCTCAGTCGGGCTGCCGTTGGAATCTCCTGGGAGCTTTACAGGTTTTTCTGGTGCCCAATTGCTACCTCATAGAGACAGGTTTTTTTTTTTTTTTGCGGTACGCGGGCCTCTCACTGCTGTGGCCTCTCCCGTTGCGGGACGTGCAGGCTTAGCGGCCATGGCTCATGGGCCCAGCCGCTCCGCGGCGTGTGGGATCTTCCCGGACCGGGGCAGCGGACTCTCAACCACTGCGCCACCAGGGAAGCCCTAGAGACACATTTAATTGGCCTGGGTGTGGCCCAGTTTTAAAAGCGATAGTGTGTATTGCGTGCTTGGGATGTATGAGGAGTTCTGTTGGGTACTGCATATTCACTCTCTCAGAAGATCCTACGGATGGCCTGCATGTCATATTATCCCATTATACAGGTGAGAAAAGAGAGGAGTAGAGAAAAAAAGAGGAATTCCACCCGAACACACGAGGGCCCGGGGCAAGACAAATCGTGAAACCTCTTCCCTTCTGCTTTTTCTGTCCGTACCTCAGAGTGAGAGCAGGGCCTGGCACAGGGCATGGCATAGCGTGTATTAATTAGTCCGTGAGGGCTGCCTGTAACAAAGTGCCGCGGACGGGGTGGGGCAGGCTTCAAGACGTTTATTCCTCCCCGTCCTGGAGGCTGGAATGTGAGATCCAGGTATGGGCAGGGCTGGTTCCTCCTGAGGCCTCTCCCCTGGGCGTGTAGACGGCCGTCTCCCCACTGTGTCCTCACGTGGTCGTCCCTCTGTGTGTGTGTCTGTGTTCTCATCTCCTCTTCTTATCAGGACACTAGTCCTACTGGAGTAGGACCCACCCTAGTGACCTCATTTAACTTAATCACCTCTTTAAAGACCTGTCTTCTAATACAGCCAGATTCTGAGCTCCTGGGAGGTTGGGGCTTCAGCATCTGAGCTTTGGGGAGACACAGTTCCGCTCTAACGGCGCGAACACTTGACACAGGCGAGTCGGATATGGGAGAGCGTGTTTCCTTTCTGCTTCCTTTGGGATGGTTTTCTCTGTCTTCTTATTTCGTAGCCATGCATTCCCTTCCCCCTCCCCACTGGCGTTTCAGAAAAACCTGATGGTCCTTAACGGTGTCTAAACGAAATTTTGTAAATGTCAGTGTTACACTTCAGAGAAATGTTCTAACGTTAGGGGGATAAATTGGGAAGACAGTTTTTGCGAAGCTTTGGTTTCCTTCTCAGTGAAAATCGTCAATGAAAAAAGACATGCTTCCCTTTTTCCCGGTGTTGAGAAAATGCCGTTTTCAAGTTCTAAGCACAGAGAAAATGGTCAGATTGCTCTGGACTCCTCTGTGGACGTTCCTGATGCGTGTTTGGCGGCGCTAAGGCCAGTAAAGTTCTGTATCCAGGCGTACCTCTGCACATTCCTACTGTGAAAAGACTATTTAGAGCGAGCTATTGTAATGGAATTATGGGTGTGGGAGGATTACAGTGATGTACATTTAACAGACCAGCAGTAGATTATCGGTGACAAAGATTGGTGAAATTGAGGTGGGGGGGCATGAATGTTTAAGGTCATGTGATTTATTCCCTAAACGTTTATGAATAATTCACTCTTTACACTAGACTGGCTTGAAATTGATCAGCGTCAATTAGCCAGCGAGCGCCTTGGCACCCGTATTATACCGGTCAAATACCCAGTTGTGCCATGATTCTTAATGAACTCTGACAGCTTGAAGTGCACAGTAACAGGCATTCTTATCCCATGATGAGTTCAGTCCATGCCCTCTATGTTTTAAAGTACCTTACAAGCAGGTATTATGATAGTTATTAAGTGGCTGTTACATAAAAGCTCTCAGATTTTAAGTGTATTGGACAATTCTTGTTTGGCCAAGCATTGGAATTGGGCACTTTTATCATGTGGTGGTGGTGTCGTACTGCCACTACCCTGGAAACTTAAGTTAAGTTCCATTTGGTACACACAGGTAATAATTGCGAAATAATTTCCATGGAACCCGTGTATAAACATCGACCCAGCAGCCTCTTTAGCGTAGCTGTAAAATCAAAGCACAGCTCATTCTAAAAAGGCGAGGGCACATCTTCTAAATGGGGCGCTTCCCAACCACTGTGGTGCACATTTAACCTCAGCGGGAAGGGAGTGGAGCTACAGACCGAGAAATGACGTGGAGGTCACAGACTGCTAATTCAATTTGCCCGATAAAGACACTTTCCAGCTATTGGATTGAGGCAATGACTTTAATTTCTCTTCTGCTTGAAGGATGAGAGTCATCTCTCTTTAACAGAAACTGAAGTGCAGAATCTGTTCACAAACGTCTTTCTCTTATTTTGATTATTCCTGGAGTGGTTTTGAGGCTCTGTGTTGCTGCTGGTTCTTTTTCAGTCTTGAAGTAATTACTCAAAGGTCAGTCCTAATTCCTTCCAGAGTTACCAAAGGCTTTTGATGTAATCCTTTGGAGCGCGATTCTGTGTGGCCGGTATTTATCGAGCACTCATTTTGAGCGAAGCACAGCGTGGTGGCCGGGTGGGGCGTCTCAGGGATCTTGGTGCTTACCGTTGAGACGTGTCCTGTCTTGCGTGATCTGTGTATGTTGGTGACAGAAATGTCCTCGCGTTCTTGTTTGGCTGTATTGAAGAGTTTGCTGTCAGAGGTAGTTTTGCTTCCTATTGTACCTCACTCTCCAGCACTGTGTTGGCATATAGTAAGTAGGTGCTTAATAAGTACCCATGGAGTGAGTGGAAGAATGACCTTGACCTGCCTGCAGTCTGCACTGTGTCGTGAAAGGCTTCGGCTGTGTTGAGGAGCATTAACCCCTGATCCTTGTTAATTGATGTTGGTCTTCACATTGACGAATTCCCACACACCTGAGAGCTTTGAATCTGCCCAGGGGTGATTTGTCTTAGTCCCTTCGTGCTGCTGTAACAAAATACCATAATAAGCTGGCTGGCTTATAAACCGCAGAAATTTATTTCTCACAGTTCTGGAGGCTGGAAGTCCAGCATCCCGGTGCAGGCAAATTTGGTGGCTGGTGAGAACCTGCTTCCTGGTTCATCCATAGATGGTCATCTCCTTGCTGTGTCGCCACTGGCTGAGGGAGCTCTCTGGGGTCTCGTGTATAAGGGCACTACTGCTGTTCCTGAGGACGCCGCTCTCGTGACCTAATCACCTCCTAAAGGTCCCACCTCCAAATATTGTCACACTGGGGAGGAGGTCTCCACGTCTGGATTTTGGGGGAACACAAACGTTCAGTCCATAGCAGTGATCATGTAAAAAGAGATGACTTTGGTGATGGCCTATCAGGTATGCCCTCTCCTGAGAGGCACTCCCAGTAGACGGAGGAATGGAACCGGTTCTCTGATTCGCAGGTCAGACAAGGAATTGTGCAGCCCTGCGGTGGTGGTGCTTAGTGGTGATCAAGGTGAGAACAACTCAAATTCTGCTTCTCATGTCCCCCGTGGAGATGAGAGTTCTCATTCTTTCTTTGTGTGGGCAGGTGCATTTAATTTTAATTTTTTTTTTTTTTTTAATTTTACGCGGGCCTCTCACTGTTGTGGCCTCTCCCGTTGTGGAGCACAGGCTCCGGACGCGCAGGCTCAGCGGCCATGGCTCACGGGCCTAGCCGCTCTGTGGCATGTGGGATCCTCCCGGACCGGGGCACGAACCCGTGTCCCCTGCTTTAGCAGGCAGACTCTCAACCACTGCGCCACCAGGGAAGCCCGCATTTGATTTTAATCTTTTTAATTGGAGGTATAGTTGAGTTACAATACTGTATAGGTTGAGAGTTGTGCTTCTTTAAGAAAACCTTCGTTGAGCGACTGTAGCGTATCAGGAATAACTTGTTCTCGGTGTCTTGGGGAGATAGCACGATAGGTTAGGGAATCTTGGGTTAGTGGCAGCACAGGGAGGTCACTGTAACTGGAGACAGTGATCTTTGTAAACGTGGTGGCGTTTGCACGGAGCTCTTCTGCACGTGTGACAGATCTGGGCAGAGATCACTAGACAGTGTGGACGCAGCTCGGTGCCAGGACAAGGAGCGTGGCGCACAGTGGGCCATTTGGACGGTGCTCGAAGGTGTTTGAAGGGGAGAGCGAGCTGGGACTTCCAGAGGGTGGGTTGGGGCCTTGAAGGCCCACCCTTTCTACTCTATGGAAAGAGGGGAGACCGGCCAAGTGTTGTCTTTTTGGGCAGAGAAGGGACACATCAAAAACTGTACCTAAGGGGCTTCCCCGGTGGCGCAGCGGTTGGGAGTCCGCCTGCCGACGCAGGGGACGCGCGGGTTCGTGCCCCGGTCCGGGAGGATCCCACGTGCCGCGGAGCGGCTGGACCCGTGAGCCGTGGCCGCTGGGCCTGCGCGTCCGGAGCCTGCGCTCCGCCACGGGAGAGGCCACGGCGGTGAGAGGCCTGCGGACCGCCAAAACCAAACAAAAAAAGGAGTGTTGGTGGGATTAACTGTGGGAAGGTGAAGACTCATTGTTCCTTTGCCACAGTGGGAGGGAAATGAGCTCCTGGGTGGGGAGGAGAGAAGTGGAGACTCTGTGGAAGTCTGGGTGCAGCGTGATCTGCACTGGCTTAGGGAGCTGGCCCTGAGCAACGTAGGGCATTCTGGAACGTGTGCTGGAAAGAACAAAGTCCGGAGGCAGTTAGCGTGTGGCTTGCACGGGTGAAGTGTCCCATGTCGCGTTGGATTGTGACTTCTCTTTAAACTGTGTGCTCCTCCGCCGTCCTAGGAAGGGTTAGCTGCCAAGCATGTCTTGATAATTTTTATTTATCAGCACTCGGGCCAAGTGCCTGGCACCAAGATGAATGCTGTTCAGCAGTGCTTGCTGAATGAATGAATGAATGAATGCATGCACGCTGGATAGCACAGTGGGCTGCTTCAATATGGGAATGTACCTTTTCAGAGGGTCAGCAGCCTCTGACCCAATGTTACCCACTCGCTTTCTGCAGGGGCGGGAACCTTCAATCACCTGTGCTGGCACTGTGGTAGCCGTTCAGGTGAGGCCAGTGAGCACCTGAGATGGGGCTCGTGCGACAGAATAATTGAATTTAAAATTTCGCTTACCTTTTTTATTGTGGTAAAATAAATATAACAGAATTTACCGTTTTAACCATTTTAAAATGTAGAGTTCTGTGGCTTTAACTCCGTTCGCATGGTTGTACAACCATCGCTGTCATCCATCTCCAGAACTTTTTCATCTGCCCAAATGGAAACTCTCTCCCCTTTAAACAATAATTCCCCTTCCTCCCCTCCCCCATCCCCTGATAACCTCTATTCTACTTTCTGTCTCTATGGATTTGACTACTCTGGGTGACTCATATGAGTGGAATCATACAGTATGCATCTTTTTGTGATGGGCTTATTTCACTTGGCATCATGTCCTTGAGGCTCATCCCGTGTTGGAGCATTTGTCAGACTTCCCTTTTAAAGCCTGGATCAGGGACTTCCCTGGTGGAGCAGTGGTTAAGAATCCGCCTGCCAATGCAGGGGACGCGGGTTCGAGCCCTCCTTTGGGAAGATCCCACACACCGCAGAGCAATGCTCCACAACAGGAGAAGCGACTGCAATGAGAAGCCCATGCACCGCAACAAAGAGTAGCCCCCGCGTGCAACAACGAAGACCCTGAGAGAGAGAGAGAGAGAGAGAGGAAGCCTGAATCATATTCCATTGTGGGTATAAGTCACATTTTTTCTATCCATTGATCTGTGGATAGACACTTGGGTTATCTCTGCCTTTTGACTACTGTGAATAATGCTGCTATGAACTTAAATTCAGTTTCTACTTAAAGTTTGCAGAGGCACATGGGGGCTTGTGGTGCCACTTGTGGCAGCGGTGGGTGGCACGGTAAAACTTGCAGCATTGACGTCTTTGGAAGGGACGTGATAGTCTGTGACTACAAGCGGCCTCAAGATGTGCCCATTTGAGGTGGCGGAAGTGCATCTGAGATCAGGTCATGGACGTTGAGGGCCGTGGAGGGGACCGGACACTGACTCGAGGAGTTTAAGTGTTAACCACTGGGCCATCTGTGCTGTTTGATGTCTGAGGGTTTTGTTAATTATTTAAACATGATGATTTATGGAGATTGATTTATTTTGTCTGGATTTTGTTCTGTTTTGTTTTGGTTTTCCTCCCTCAAGGGTCCTGTCTTCATGACAGTCATGCTGCTCTTTTAGTTTTAATAATTTCTGCCTGGTTTATGTGACTTTTCTTACATTAAAGGGTTGATGGGAGGGTCCAGCTCTGTCTTATGTATCAGTTTCCTCAATGGTATTTGTTCTTATATTTTTTGTGTCACGTGTCCAGACCCCAGAGCATGTTTGTTGTCTACCAGTGAACCTCTGGCGGGTAAAGGTGGCCAGGGGAGAAGTTGTGTGCTTGGATGCCGAGGTGTGGGTGCACCTTGGGGAGCAGCAGGCCCGGGGCCGCCGCCGTCAGCACCAGCCACGGCAGGGCACAGCGGGCAGGTGGGCCGTGTGGTGGTCCTGGCCTGCCGAGGCTCGGGGAGCATGGTACTGGAACAGGAGGGCTCACGAGGGGCCGGTTAGGGTTCAGGTTGAAGGAGACTGGCTGTTGATCTTCTTAACCTTCATGGGCCTTTGAGTGGCTGCAACCAGGGAAAGGAGAGCTTGTGTTTGGGGACGAAGAGGAATGTTTGGGCACATGTGAACTTGTTTAAAGGCACAGAGCCCTTCTTGTGACCCTCATCACGATACTGTGGTCCCACGACGGTCGTAGGTATCCTGGAAATTGCGTGGTCTGGGAGTGACTCGGATCAGGGTGGAGCGAGGCTCCTCCATTGCATAGGTGTGGAGCCTGGCCAAGGCAACCTCCTTCTGCCTTGGTCTCTGAATCGGGACAGTGGAGTTGACGCTATTTACTTTATAAGGGAGTTGAATGAACTCAGTGAGATGAGGTGGACACAGGTGAAAATCTTGGTACATGGGCACTTGGGAAAGGCTAGCTTCTGTTACAAGCAAGGGTATCTGTGATGGTCGCTACTCCCTTTTCCTCCTAACTTTGCGTGTTCTTTAAAACTTGGCTCCTGTATCACCTTCTCCAGGAGGCCTTTGTCTCCCACCCAGATGGCTTTTTTTGCTCTGGGTTTTATAATATGCCAGGGGCAGTTTTTTATAAGCACTTCTGTGTTGTTTCACGATAGTCTATAGATACATGGCGTATGTGCCGGGCAGGATCCGGGTTCTAGAGGGTCTAGTGTACTGGGTGGGTCACAAGGACAGAGGATGAGGCCTGTAGTGCAAGTTACAAAGAAACCACACCCTGGGTGGCTACTGAATCACAGGACCAGAGCATGCTAGAGCCGTATCATCATAATCAGAGCACATGGTCAGAGCCCGACGGTCAGCCCGGGCTTCCCAATGCCCTAATGAACGGTTGTTGAAATTTGTTTGTTTGGGTTTTTTTTTTTTTTTTGCGGTACGCGGGCCTCTCGCCGTCGTGGCCTCTCCCGTGGCGGAGCACAGGCTCCGGACACGCCGGCTCAGCGGCCACAGCTCACGGGCCCAGCCGCTCCGCGGCACGTGGGATCCTCCCGGACCGGGGCACGAACCCGCGTCCCCTGCGTCGGCAGGCGGACTCTCCACCACTGCGCCACCAGGGAAGCCCGAAATTTGTTTTTGTACTGGAGAGATCAAGTCAATTTGGCAGGTGAAGCCAGAGAGAAACTGTGAACCAGAAAGGCTCAGCTCTGGCACTGGCTCCTTCACAGACAGCTGTGAAGTTGCCTTGCTGTGTTTTCCTCCTTATAGAGTTAATCTTCCTTCATGAGGGTTAAATTTAAATACTTTGGGCTCATTAGTGGAAGGCTGGAGCAGCTGAGGGAAGTGATGCCCAAGGAAATGATCTTCCCTTCCAATATGTGCTAATTTAGAAATAGCAAAATGTTTTAACAGGTGAGAAAGGACAGTTAATTACAATCAAATCCAAATTCAGTGGGTTAGGCAGGATTTCTTTTCGCCATAATTTTTATTACGGATAAAAGTGGGAGAGAAGATGCTTATACGTTCACTAATGCTTGGCGTGTTCTTTGGAAAACCCTCCAAATTTAGTCACAAGCCCCAGGGACTGTTACTGTTAGTTGGTCTAACATATTGTATATGTATCCCTCTCTCATTGTCATGTTAAGGATGTAAAAATGCCTTTTCTATTAGCCTGATCAAGTATGAATGCAGCGTTAATTTTCTCCCAGTTTCTAACTTTGCTATTCCTTTCTAATTGGTAATAAAGGCAGACTGTACTATTTTTTTTGAATTTTATATTATTTTATTTTTTTATACAGCAGGTTCTTATTATCTGTTTTATACATACTTGTGTATACATGTCAACCCCAGTCCCCCAATTCATCACACCACCACCCACCCCCCACTTTCCCCGCTTGGTGTCCATATGTTTGTTCTCTACATCTGTGTCTCAGTTTCTACCCTGCAAACCTGTTCATTTGTACCATTTTTCTAGATTCCGCATATATACATTAATATACGGTATTTGTCTTTCTCTTTCTGACTTAATTCACTCTGTATGACAGTCTCTGGGTCCATCCGCATCTCTACAAATGATCCAGTTTCGTTCCTTTTTATGCCTGAGTAATATTCCATCGTATATATGTACCACGTCTTCTTTATCCATTCGTCTGTTGATGGGCATTTAGGTTGCTTCCATGACCTGGCTATTATAAATAGTGCTGCAACGAACATTGGGGGTGCGTGTGTCTTTTGGAATTATGGTTTTCTCTGGGTATATGCCCAGTAGTGGGATTGCTGGGTCGTATGGTAATTCTATTTTTAGTTTTTTAAGGAACCTCCATACTGTTCTCCATAGTGGTTGGATCAATTTACATTCCCACCAACAGTGCAGGAGGGTTCCCTTTTCTCCACACCCTCTCCAGTGTTTGTTAAGAATGTACTGTTTGTATGAGGTGTAAGTAACGAACAATTAAAGAGAGAATTTCACTCACCAGGATAAAGAAGGCCGCTGGGAATCAAGCAATCTAAGAACAAAATGAAACAAAAAAGCAAAGATGTTTTTGGTGGAATTTAACTGTAGTTAGCTGTACTAATTCAATATTGTAGAAACAAGTGATCATAAGGCCAACTCATTCGTCATGGTGCAACTCATTCATTCATGAATTTTTTTTTAATTCATTAAATGTGAAGCACCTAACGTGGGAAAGTCTGTGTGTCGAGCTTGAGCTACTAAGGCTAGATTTGGCAGTTCAGTTCTGCTTCTCTGAGAGAAAGAGGTTTCTGTCTTGCTCCTTGGAACACTGGGTGGTTAGATTGAATTTGGCCCACGGATGGAGATGAGCCTCAGGGTGAATATCGTCAGAGGGAATTGCCTTACAAGGAAGGGGGAAAAAAAAGATTCAAGAGGAGATTAAGCATTTCTCATGGGTGAGAGTTTATTCTGTAGGTTTGGCCCTCCTTTTAGTTTTGTATGCATTTATTATAGTACATGCTGTTTATTTACTTAAAAATTTAAAAGTTCAAAGAGTACTGAAGGGTATGAGTTAGAAGTAAAAGCCTCTTTCTCCCTCATAATCTCACTTCCCAGAGTAAACACTGTTGATAGTTTCTTGTGTATTTTTCCTGATGTCTTGCATGCAATTATAGGCATGTGTGTTGTGTGTACTTTATTTGCAGCTCGATTTTAAACGAAAACAAACCTATTAACAAAATATACACACATAAGTGCATATATCTTGGGCATGTTGGTATACTAGGAGACATATATCCCTTTGTAGATCCAGTGAGTATCCTGTAGGGTTCTTGGTTTTAAACAAGAGAAACAGTTCCTGCCTGACTGAAGCTGGACCCCTGGGAATTGAAGAGAGGCAGTGAGGCCCAGTCTTGGCAGCAGCAGGAATCAAGGACAGTCTGCAGAATTGAGAATTCTCGCTCCGGCAGGAATGAGATTTCATCACGCCAGTGTAACCGAGACCATAAAGGAAACTCCAGCTACATCTCTGTTCTGTGTCAGTACCGCAAGATTCAAAGTGTGTGTGTGTGTGTGTGCGCGCGCGCGCGCGCGCGCGCGCGCACACACACCCATGCGCATGTGCATATTTAATTGGCGCTCCTGGAAGCACGTGTCCATCTCTAGGCTACACCAGGGGCTCAGTAGAGCCAGCCTGGCAGTCTTCCCGCGAAGACTTTTTCTCGCCAGGTTTTGAGGGGAGCAAGGACTTAGACAATTTTTCAAAGTTGGCAGGTACTGCAGATAGCACATTATGGGAAAATAACATTTATGAATGAATTCGTGGCCTAACATGCCTCTCTGTTTTCTTTCCATTTTTTCCCTTAAGTTGTGTATTCTTAGGTCACCTCTTTCTATGACAGTGGCTTTACAGTATAATTTTCCATAGAGGAAATACACCATCCAGGGGTTCCTGTAGCCTGGTGACCAGCTGCTGCTGCTGTTATGGTGATTCATGGCCCATTATTCGTAACGGGATGTGAACTTTTTTGGCTTCTTAAACTTTGGAAAGCCTCTAGTGATTTTATGAGATAAAGGGTAAAAATCGACAAATGATTTGATAAGTGATGAAGATTCTGTGGAAGGGTTTTCCGTAGGCTAGCTTCTGGCTTTGACAGTTTCCAGTTGTGTTTCTCCTCTGCCCTTATGCAGTTTATATCATGATAGTCTGTCTGGCACCGCCCACTGTGCCCTGACATTGGGTGTTTGGTCCTAAAATAAAGTATTTCTGGAAGCCATTCTGAATTCCAGCACAGCCAGCAGTGACACAGCCGTACACGGGGACGTGTGCGAATCCCACAGCTGTATCCCGCCGAGCCAGGGCGGAGGTATCGAGGTAGCTCCACTTCCCCTCGTCCTCTCTTGCTCGGGAGAGAGGGTGCAAGGAGCAGAGGACCTAACTGGTCGCTGATGGTGATATGTCTTGCTTTTGCAAATTTTCATAGTCATATGAGCTTGTGAACACTTTGCTTCGACTGCTGCTAAAACCTTGGGGGAGACCAGAGTGCAAGGGAGCTGGACCTTCCTTCGTGCCATGGTCACTTCTCCTCTGTTCCCAGCACTATGGGTGAGACAGAAAAGGAAGTGAAATTCCCCATAAAGAAACTCGGGAACAGTTAGGGGGAGGGCTAGGGCAGGGACAGTGAAAACCTGAAAAACGTCCACGTGCTAGACTGTCTTAGACTGCATTGTAGAGTTAGGATGGGATTCCGCACGACTCTCTGTGTTTGGTGTGTACGAGAGCCCCAGATTGCAGGGAACTGTGGTGTCCCGAGAAGCTGTCAGCTGGCCGGTGCAGTGACAGCTCAGCTGTTCAGTCCTTGGGCGCTCGTAGGGCGAACGCAGCGTGAGCCCTCGGCCTGTCTCCCCCATCAGGGCTCATCATAGTGAACGGTTGCCGTGCTCTGTGGTTTTCAGCACGTCTCTGTGCATCCCCGTGAGACAGGTAGGCCAGGCCTTGTTACCCCGTTTGATGAGGAACAAGGAAAGTTCAGTTCACGGGCCTGGAAGTCACAGTGAGTGGTGACAAGCATCTGTGCCTTGGCATTCCAGTTGAATGTCCCTGCTGCCTCTGTGCCTCCCTGGACTTGATTTATGACTGTTCTGGGTGCCTGCGTGAGTGTCTTTTGTGGGTGGGACCCGGGGACGGAGCAGGAAATCAGCTCACTGGAGGGAGGCTGGGTCTCCAGGTGCGCCGGCCATCGACCTCTGCCACCATGAAGGCCCCTGTGTGTCTCACTTCTCAAGGCAGCAGGGATGCTGGTGCTGTTGGAATCAAATGTATGTTTTCCTGATTGTGAGTAAGAGGTTTGGGTCCTTTCTTCTCTCCTCCTCTTCCCCCGGCCCTTCTTGGACCAGCTCACGTCCTGCGTGGGGTGTACGGGCCCGTCCGGTGGATTGAGAGCAAGCCGCAGGAGGCAGGGTAAGCAGAGACATTGGGGTGTGTCATCTGTATCCTGCTGGCATGCAGCTCTCTTGGTCTGTCAGTGGTTTTAAAGGACAAGCGTGAGGACCCTCTGTTAAATCTCACTCTCTAATTTATTTGGTTGGACTTAGCTGAGGTCTTCTAGGTGCCAGGTGTGGTGCCTGGAAAGGGGGAAACAGTACATTCTCACACAGACACGAGATTCTCGTACAAAACCCAACAACCGCGTGCCCCTGTTCTCCGTCACGGCCAGGTTACAGCCGCGCAGAAGGGTTCTTGACGTGGCGTCTGAATCAGCCAGGCGCCAGGGAAGGTGCAGCTCCTCGAAGAATCACGCGTGAGAGAGAAACTCTAAACTAGGAGAACGAAGCGTTTCACCCACACAATGTCCCACAGGGGTGGGAATGAAGAGGGCCGGAGCCAGAGTGAGAGCGCACTCGGGCCCCAGACGGCAGTGCTCAGCCCAGCTGTAAAGCTCAGGACGCGATTGAAGCTCGTCTCCAGAATAGCCCAGAGCCTTCCAGCGGGCTTCAGCCCATGTGCAGGGAGTGTCTCGTCACACTTGAGGTTATAGGTCTGGCACAGCTCTGAGGTATTTGGCGTTTCTCTCAAGGAAGTGCTTTCCCTAAGGAAGAGATGATTCTGAGTGCTCTTTCTTAACATGTCGCCTCCAGGAAGGCTTGTCTAAGGAGCAGGACGCTACCAAAGGCGGAGAATGAGAAGTCCTGTGCAGCCTTCACTAGGGTTTAAAAGGCTAATCTGGGGGGCTTCCCTGGTGGCGCGGTGGTTTAGAATCCGCCTGCTAAGGCATGGGTTCGAGCCCTCGTCCGGGAAGATACCACGTGCCAGGGAGCAACTAAGCCCCGCGAGCCACGACCACTGAGCCTGCGCTGTAGAGTCCACGAGCCACACAACTACGGAGCCCGTGAGCCACAACTACTGAAGCCCCACACGCCTAGAGCCCGTGCTCCACAACAAGAGAAGCCACCGCAATGAGAAGCCCGTGCACCGCAACCAAGAGCAGCCCCCGCTTGCCGTGACTAGAGAAAGCCCGTGCACAGCAACGAAGACCCAGCGCAGCCAAAAAAAAATACGTATTCCTAACTCCTAGTAATCATTAGGTATTTGCTCAGTCAGGAGCACGAGAAATATGCCTCTTGCTGCCCTGTGGGATCTGTGAGACTTTTCTGGGGAGGTGTCCTAGCTGGGGATCTGGGGGTGCATGATGCCTGGAGATTCTGGCCTGGTTTTCACTCTGCCACACTCGAGGTCACCTGCCCAAGGCCAGGCCTCGCGGAGTCTGCGGGGGGGAGGATGAGCACTGAGCACGCCAGCCCGGCTCTCCAAAGAGACTTGGAGAAGCTAGTAACACTCGCACGGTGAACCAGAAATATCCAGCTCGACACAAGTACCAAGTCAGTGGGTTTGGTTTTTTGGGGTTTTTTTTGTTTTAACAAGAATAATTTGAACTTTTATTTCAATATTAAGACTGACCTAACTGGATTTTTTGTTGAGGACAAGTAGTAGCCAGCGGAGCTGGTGTCAGAGGGTAGAATAACTCAGTTAAAGCCAAGCTTTATTCCGCTCTTTTTTTTTTTTTTTGCGGTACGAGGGCCTCTCGCTGCTGTGGCCTCTCCCGTTGCGGAGCGCAGGCTCAGCGGCCATGGCTGACGGGCCCGGCCGCTCCGTGGCACGAACCCGTGTCCCCTGCATCGGCAGGCGGGCTCTCAACCACTGCGCCACCAGGGAAGCCCTGTTCCGCTCTTTTCCTCCACTTTGTATTTTGAAACATTTCAAACCCACGGAAAACGTACAGAGTACATTCATCAGCTGTTAACATTTTGCCGTATTTGCTTTCTCTCTCTCGAACACTCAATTTCTTTCCCTTTCTTTCTCTCTCTTCCTCTCCCTTTCCCTCGTTCCTCTTTCCAGAACCTTTGGAGAGGAAGGATATTTTTGAATGTAAAAAACATTTACACGGTCCAAAAGTTGACACTATTAGTATGTGTACTCAGAAGTCCCTTTTCTCTCCTTAACGCTTCCACACCATTTTCACTTCACCTGTTCAGTCCATCCTCATGGCTTTCTCCTTCTATTCTTTGTTCCTTTCTGGATTTCTCTACCGTGTTTAAAAGCCCCCCTTTAAAGATCTATTGATAATTCTTCTATAAACAAAATGTCACCTTTTTAAGTAGGGTTTGTGACTGATCACATCAAAGCATGAAAATTGTGAACGTTGATAAAGGCCCTCTGGGGAGTGCCCGTCACGGTGGTCTTAGGCTGTGTGCAGAGCTGAAAGGGTCGGGGCATTTGTACCTGGAGACCAGTTTCGTGAGAACTGTCAATAAAACGCACTTTAACCTGTCAGACACGTGCTCAAGGTGGGTGTACATTTCATAAGGTCAGTGGCTAACCTGTGGATGCATCCCAGTTTAGCATCACATGTCTTACTGTTTATTAAGCTTGGTTTGTAGGGTTTTTAGTGCTCTTTTTGGAATTATAAAGGTTTCCCCAGTGACGTGGGGAAGAGATGTACAACTAGGACCATTTGTGATCACTCAACGTTCAAATTATGTGTGTATAACACATAAAAGAAGTTATCACAAGCCAGCCACACTGAAAGGCGCAAAGTTTTGGGGGTAAGCAGTGTCATTTATATGCAAAATACCACGCCTTTCTCACACTTGAACGTATCAGTTGTCCCCCGATACAGGTTTCTTAGCACAGACAACACAAAGATAGCATTTTGGGCTCAGAAAGCCCTTTCCCCCGGTGACACCTCCGTCTGGATTTCCCTTTCTTTCTCTCGTCTTTGCCTGTGGTTGCCTGCGCAGCCTCCTGTCCTCCCCAGGCCCTGAGCTGGGCCTGCAGGGTCTGCCCCCAGGAGGTGGGGTCCACCTCTGCAGCCCCCAAGCCAAACCCACCCACTGCCTGTCTTTGTGCAGCATTCCAGCTGAGAATGAATGGTTTTGACATCATTTAACGATTGGGGGGAAAACATCAAAGAGGAATATTTCATGATGCATGAAAATGATAGGAAACTCAAATTTTGAATTCACAAAAATTTTCAGTGAAAATTTGGGGAAAATTTGTTTTCTCTCTTGTTATATAATTTCCACACTGTATTCTCAATTACCAACCTTAAAATATTTCCTGTCTCGCCCTTTCCAGAAAGATCCACTGACTCCAACTGTATGGAATCAGACCCTCCGAACAGATGCGACGGATTGTGTGTCCCAAGACGTTATAAAAGCTGCCCCAATTCTTACGCTTTACGAGTAGAAATAAGGGGAATGGTTTGCTTCCTTCTGTACCAAGCAGGCCCTCTTGCGAGCGGGAGTTCAGTCGTACCTTCGGCTCAACCTGCAGAATTCGTTTTGTGATGCTTTCCCCTGCTGGTGGTGTTTGAGCATGGGAGGGGCTGTGTGCTGGGGAGTCGGACATGACTTGGCCACCTCACGGCCTGGACTTAGTCATGTGCACCAGTCAGTTCCCTCTCACACTTTGGAGAAAAAGAGTACGGGGTCGGCTCCCCTCTACCCAGGTTCTAAGAGTAGTTGTGAAGGAAGCTTTCACTTTACCCAGCCTCCAGTGTGAGGTGGAAGCCTGGAGGGATGGCGGGGACAGATCAAAGAGCTTTCGGAGGATTCAGGGCACGACGGGCAGACGTGGCCCGTTCCCCTACTCCATGCCCACCTATCCATCTTAGAAACCACTCAGAGCCCCTTTGCTTCGGAAGAGGAGCCATGGGCCTGGGATCCCAGAAGTACTCCTCTCTGATCCTGCCCAAGGCTCTGTGCCATTAGTCGGGGGTGGGGGGGTGCGGGGAGGAGGAGTCAGGTAGACGAAAGCGGTGAGAATTCTTATTGACATTCTAGATAAAGGAGAAAATAAAAGCTTTTATGTAGACTCTGTTTCCAGCAATACAGTTCATTCTTTGTCCACATGTGGGAGGAAGATAAACACTAATTTAAAGGTAATATTTGTGTAACCTATGAAAATCTCGGTCAAACGAGGGAAAGGTGGAATCTGGGTTAACGCAGGACTGTCTCCTGCGTTCTATCCCTGATTGCAGGCTTCGCTGTAAGACTAATGAAAGAAAGCAGTTTTGATTTTTGTTACACTCTTCAAAGTCATCTCAGTAAAATACTGACTCTCTTTTTGTGTGGAAAAATGACTTCTAAAGGTTTCCTTTGTAAGAACTTACATTTTGGTCGTTTTAACAGAATGTAGGTCAACAAAGTGTAATGCAGAATTTATTGCGTTTTTAAGATCCCCTCAAAGAAAGGTAGTTCTCATTGTAATTCATAATAACCTGGGAAAGTAGATTGTTCTGGTTTCAGGGACCGTGTATGCTCTAAATAATCCGGCCACACTCATCCTGGGGACTTTTTGGTAGCTGAGAGCTGTGGTTCTCAACCAAGGGCAACTGCGTCCCCCAGGCAATATCTGTCAGTGTCTGGAGACGTTTTTGGTTGTCACAGGTGGAGATTAGGAGGAACGTTCTTGGCTTCTAGTGCGTGGAGGCCAGGGATGCTGCTAGACATCCTGTAGTGCGCACAGCAGCTCCCGCCCCCTAAAAATGACTGGACCCAAATGTTAATAGTGCTGAGGTTGAGAAACTGTGGACTCGAGGGTGTTTTGGAGCCTCACTTCATGACTTATTTATTTGCACTGGGTTTCAGTTGTGGCAGGCGGGCTCCTTAGTTGTGGCTCACAGGCTCCTTAGTTGCAGCACATGGTCTCCTTAGTTGTGGCTCCCAGGCTCCTTAGTTGAGGCATGCGGACTCCTTAGATGTGGCATGCATACTCTTGGTTGCGGCGTGCATGTGGGATCTAGTTCCCTGATCAGGGAACGAACCCGGGCCCCCT